>JACEGR010002439.1:0-129175 GCA_014170235.1 Listronotus bonariensis | reverse complement strand
AACAAATTAATTTAAATTTTCGGCGGTTCTTATATACGTAAATAGAAAAAAACCGCCGGATAGCGGTTTTCTTCTTATAATTGAGCAACATCACTGGCGGTCGTTTAGCCAGTTATTTATTTAAACAAAATTTATTATACGGGTAGGCCATAACCGTATGAGCAGTTTTAATATCCAATAAAACAAACATTAAAAAACTTACACCTATTTTATTGATATTATTTTAAACTACAAATAATGACAAATTTTATGACCTAAAAATTATATTTTTCAAGTGACGTCCTTTACGTTGTTGACATTCTTGATCCGGGGTTTTTTTATCTTTGGACAATCCACAAAGGCTGAAAGCCTAAATACTAACGTACCGTGGGTGTCTTAAGAAGGGTAAGAGGAAGTTTGTTAACACGGGACTTAAAAACTTGAAGATTTGGGGGAAGGAAAGACCTTCGCTGGCAGTAGGTTCCACAGTCTAGAAACTCTAGGGATAAAAGAACGAACGAAATGGGAAGTTCGGGGCCTGTCCAATTGAGACTGTATAGGGATGCATAACGCGCGGCACCACGAGTTTCTCTGTTGGGAACTGCAAGAGGAGGGACTATACTGGATAATTCGTCGGAGCAGAAGCCGTAAAAGTATCTATAGAAGAGCGATAGATCTCCCACAGCTCGACGATGGGCAAGAGAAGGAAGTCTTTGAGTAAGTAAAGAAGTTGCATATTTTTAAAAACTAGGCGACAATTTGCTCGCGGAATGGCGTTTATTTTCCGCACAATGTTTTGTTTAGCTGGTCTAATGTGGTTGAAATATGTTCATAGACCCTTAAATTTAGGCAACCCCAACAGAAAAAAAATCAATTGGAGTAAGATCCAGGCTTTGAGGGCGCCCCTGAATATCACCACTTCGTGAGATAAAACTTCCAGGAAACATTTCTTTTAACAAATCTATGGATACTGTGGCAGTGTAGCAGGTTGGTCCATCTTGTTGGAACCACAGGTCGTAGCGTAGTAAATTGTCAGTGCATATCGTTAAATTGTTGAAGAGCTAGTCTCCCCCGTGGCGCAGTAGACAGAGCTTTGATCTTCCGAAGCCAGAGGTCGCCGGTTCGATTCCCCAGCGGGGGAGACATATTTGGTAGTAATTATTTAAAAATAACGATCGTGGTGGCACTACCGCGTTGTTTGGGCGGTGCTGTGAAGTGCATGGCTGCATGTTTCAGTGCTTGGACAACGTTGACGGAACGGGGGGAACGATGGATTAAACATCTGATAACCAGACACCCACGGTACTCTGGTATTTAAGCATATGCCTTCGTGGGATGTCAAAAAGATAAAAAAAGGACTAAGAATCCCTGTAACATCTCATAATAGTTATCAGCTCTTACCGTAACGGCAACTCCTTTTTTATTTTCGAAAAATATGGACCAATAACTCCACTTGCTGATATTGCAGTCTACTCAAAAAGCTTAGGAGAATAAAGAGGACTTTTATGTTTCTGTCGGGAATTGTCCACTCACCAAAATTGTCAATAAACGCCATTCCGCAAGCAATTTGTCGCCAAAATTTTAAAAATATGCAACTTCGGACTAAGAATGTTAGCAACGTGAGGGGACGTTACTTGAAAAATCTAATTTTTAGGTCATAAACATTTTCATTATTTGTGGTTTAAAATAATATCAATAAAATGTGTGTAAGGTTTGTAATGTTTGTTTAATTGCATATTGAAACTGCTCATACAGTTATGGCTCACCCGTCTTTACAGGTTTTTTATTTTGCAGTTTTGATGTTCCTAATCTACAACTTATCTATGAGACCAAAATTCCGGGTGTGAATTTGGAAGGAGATTACACAATAAATGGACAAATTTTAATTTTGCCCCTTAGTGGAAATGGAAAATTTACCGCCCAAATTGGTATTTTTCAAATCATTAAATTCAGTTTACATAAAAATAAGGAAACTTAAGCTGTTTTTAGTCTTTAAATACAACAAAAAAGATAGTTATTTTTAAGATTTTTAAAAACAACACATTGGCGGAAAAACAGGTTACTTTAAAATTGATTTTTTTATCTTTGAAAAATACACGAATGCTGAAAGCCTAAACACTAACGTATTGTGGGTGTCTTAAGCGAGGTAAGATGGAGTTTGTTGATACGAAACTAGGTCATACATTCCAGAAACTGTTAGGATAAAACAACGAACAAAACTAAAGTTTGGGGCCTAATACAGTTGGGCCGTATAGTGATACATACGTGCGTAGCCACGATTTTCTCTGTTAGTAGCTGCAAGTGAAGTATTTATACTGGACAATTTATCCGATCAAAAGCCGTGAAAGAGCTTATAAAAAGCAAAAGGTCCCCTACATACCAAAATTATTATTGGAATGTACTGTATAAACATGGTGCTGGTTTTTAAATCTTGTAGTAACAGTTCTGAAGCTAATTCTAGTTTGCTTTTTTTTCAAACATTGCGTGTTTAAATTTAGGATCTCCCTCCTACCTTTTAAATTGTTCAGTATTATTTTATGAAACTTTAGGGATTCTAGAAAGACCAGAAGAACCAAATTTTAGGCAAGAAATAACAAATCTAAGAGTCACTCTTTCCGCGGTCTTCGAGTAGTGCGGTTCATGTTTACGTAGAGGTCTACATAGACTTCCCGGGTAGGCGATTGAAGGCATCGTACGAGCGTGGCTGTACCCTTGGGGACCGAGAAAAGATTCACGCTAAATTGGGGCTTCTTTCTTCTGGGGCTAAGCGCTGTGAGTGAAGATTCCTAAAGCCTGAAGTTTTTGCGTTTTGGTGTTGAGCACATGGTGTCCTCGTATGGTCGAGGAGATGCGCACGCCTTGCGGAAATGCGTCAGTAGTGAAAGTGACGGTTATGCGCGATACCAGTAGCAGCCGCTGGCTAGACAGTCACAATTTATGCATGTATAGAGAAAGAATTTGTTTTTAAACAGAAAACGTAGCTTGAACAATAAAAGGAAAATCTGGGGGTCTAGAACCCGACAATCCAATTTTCCAACCACTTGACGATGGCTGTATGCACTAAGTGTCAAAGCCAAAAACCGAAAATAGAATAGAATAGAAATATAAACGTCAAACTAAGAGTGGGGCGGGAAGGGGGTCTTGTAGCACATCATTTAAAAGCTCGAGACAAGTACTTTAAAACCCCAGAACATAGAAAAAAGAAACTAAAAAACTTTAGTTTCTTTTTTTAATGCTCTAGAATATTAAGTCAATATCCTGACCTCCTACAAAATAGTAAGACAACAAAAACCAAATTTTAGGCAAGAAATAAAAAATATAAACGTCAAACTAAGAGTGGGACTCAAAGGGGGTCTTGTAGCACATCATTTAAAAGCTCCTGACGAGTACTTTATAACCCCAGAACATAGAAAAAGAAACTAAAAAGACTTTAGTTTCTTTTTTAATGCTCTAGAATATAAAGTCAATATCCTGACCTCCTACAAAATAGTAAGACAACAAAAACCAAATTTTAGGCAAGAAATAAAAAATATAAACGTCAAACTAAGAGTGGGACTCAAAGGGGGTCTTGTAGCACATCATTTAAAAGCTCCTGACGAGTACTTTATAACCCCAGAACATAGAAAAAGAAACTAAAAGACTTTAGTTTCTTTTTTTAATGCTCTAGAATATAAAGTCAATATCCTGACCTCCTACAAAATAGTAAGACAACAAAAACCAAATTTTAGGCAAGAAATAAAAAATATAAACGTCAAACTAAGAGTGGGACTCAAAGGGGGTCTTGTAGCACATCATTTAAAAGCTCCTGACGAGTACTTTATAACCCCAGAAGATAGAAAAAAGAAATTAAAGGAACTTTAGTTTCTTTTTTCAATGCCCTAGAATATAAAGTTAATATTTTGACCTCCTACAAAATAGAAAGATAACAAAAACCAAATTTTAGGCAAGAAATAACAAATATAAACGTCAAACTAAGAATGAAGCTGAAAGGGAGTCTTGTAGCACATAATTTAAAAGCTCCTGGCGATTACTTTATAACCCTAGAAAACAAAAAATAAAAAACCTTTGGGTTTCTTTTTCAATGCCCCAGAATATAAAGTCAATATCTTGACCTCCTACAAAATAGTGGTACTTAAAAAATTAAATAGGTACCTGATTTTCATGGCCTTATTTCCGAAATTAATAAAGTTAGATACTGATTCCATTTATAAAAGATCGCGACATTCCGCCATATTGCTGTTGGTTGTTTTAACGTCACAAGGAATTCTTTTCGGCCATGTTATTAAATGTCAACATCAGTGCCTGGGACATACGGTTTATTGTATTATTAGAACAATTGTTTACAGAACACTTTTTAATTATTATAAGGATGCAACCTTTTTAACTTTAGATAAAAAAAATGTTTGGAATCACATTCTTCAACAAATATCACTTTTAAAACAATATAATATGTATAAGAAAATGTACCAATTCTAGACGCCACTGGGTTGATCATCAGCTGTCAAAGTATAGTGACTATACCCAGTATTGCCAATTATTCCTGTTATATGACCTTCCTCGCCTCCCCGACCTCCCACTGGCTAAAGTCGAGGTTTAACATATACTTAGTTATTTTTCTTAATGGTAATTTAAAGTTTTTTTTTATTGTAATATTGGTAATAATATACATGGTAGGCCAAAAAGTATAATATTTTTGACGCACTCTGTATATTATATTACTATTAAAAGATATTTAAAAGTATTTTAGAAAAAGGCCACTTTAGGTATGTATATCTGAACATTATTAGGTTCGATTATGGGGCCCAATCCTTAGTTATACATTTATATCTGTAATTTTTTGCCTAGAATTTGGTTTATGTAGTCTTACAAAAGTTTTCATATTTTATAGATTCCTGTAAAGTAATTCTTTATCAAAAATACAAGAAAATGAAACTAGAGGATGGAAAAATTCATCTAGTACCCTTAATCACCAACAGTACTCTGGAAGTCCGTGGTCCAAAAATACAGTTTAACGGCCTATTTGATGGAAACGAAAAAAATCGGTAAATATTAAAGACAAATTCATTTGTTCATATTACACAGGGTGTTACAATATGTTGTTAAAAAATTTAAGGTTAGATTCCACGTCAGAAAATATAAAGAAAAAGTTATTTATTGCTGTTACATGATCGTTAATAAAGATTAAAAAACAAATTTTTCAAAAGAAAAAGTTTCGGCAATACTTTTTGATGGTATAAAAATACGCAGTTAGGTTATTTTTTCTGTTAAATTAAACAAGATAAACAAGAAAAAAAACACCTGTTTTTATTTGCCTGATTTAAAGAAAGCATACAAATTTTACATATATTTACACAGTCAGTGGCGTACCGTTCTTGTTAGAAATATTTCTTTAGTTACCGCTCGAGATGCCACTGGACTTATTAAATGTTATTAGGTTAGTGATAAATTAACCCTTCTCAATAACATTGCCAAATTAAAACAAAATTGGGTAAATATAAAAGATAAAAAAAAATAATTGTTGTTTCAGGTTTATTATCCTTATCACCCATGTTTATATTGTTACAGACTTTCAAAAATGTGTTTAGGTTATAGAATTTTAGAGAGTTAGGATAATTTGATTTAGCTTGTTAATTTATTTAAATAATTTACTTTAATTTTTCCAAGTTCTTTCATCACTTTCGAAGGTTTCCGAAAACGCCCGAATTATCCATTAAGAACTTTTATGCCATCCTGTACTATGAAATTTTCACGATATTTCTCGAAGATTCTAGATCATTCTTTACTCTTCCACCATACTATAAAAGGGCGACGGGAAACCTCCGATCAGTTAGTATAGATTCGACTTTTGTGCTGTAAACTTCGAGACATTGACAAGTGAAGATTTTGTCGTTGTTGTAACCATAGTTACGTTCCATTGTTAATAAAGGTATAAAAACAAAGGCCGTGTTTTTATACGAGGTGATACGGAACAATATTAACTTCTTAATCTACCCCTAAATTTTCTTAGTAATATTTTGTAACATCCTATATCTTCTATTTTATTGCTTTTATAAACTTGTTCCATTTTAAAAAAGAAAACAATAAAAATTTAACAATAATTTCGGAGTTATCAGTACCATTCTACAAACAATATTATAACAATGTACAGAGTGTTTCATTAAAAAACTTCTGACGCTTTTAGTTTTCGCTATATCTCTACAAGGCCAACGAATCGCCATTCTGTACAGGGTATCCAGATTTCGTTCGTTTCACGCTACTTTTTCATTAAACGAAAGATGTCACTAAAATATTTTTCATGGCCCTCTTAGTGTTTGACATACAGTGGTGTAGTTAGATTTTTTTAAATTTTTATATTTTTTAAACAATATGATTTTTCTTATGGAACACCCTGTAAATTTCTTATTTAATAAATTATTGAGGGGTGAGATCTTTTCAGGAATATATAACATCTTAACTATTTTTTAATTTTGGACCTTTACATTGATGTTTTTAATTTTAAAATTGAATTTTGCGCAGTGGGTCATGATATACCGGATGTTGCTCCGTCGAGCGGGACATAGGGAATCCCATGTAAATTTTGAAGTGGTCCAATATTGGCTCCCCAAATTATTTTAGAAGAAAATATAATTAGGATTTTTTTAAGAGCACGAGAAGTTTTACCCAGTGTACAAATTTCAGCTCTTCTCAGTCCGCCAGCTAAGAGATAAATGCTAAAATAAGTTACGAATCTCCTATCTTCTACCCGCCTTGTATTATTAGAAGTTTATAATAAAATACTAGAAAAATTATTTAACCTCTTACTCTCAAGTTGTCAGATCATCATTCTTAAATAATGAACTACTTAAATCAAGAAAAAATCACTATTATAAAATGGTTTTACCAGGGAAATAGTTATCGAAGAATAGCGGACATGTTTGCAGCCTATTTTCCCAATAGGCCAATACCAAGTAAATCGACAATAGAACGGACGAAAAAAAAATTGAAACTACAGGCACAGTAATCAATAATTGCAAATGTGAAGAAAATCGACGTGATCTTTCGCCAAACGATTTTTTCTATGGGGACATTTAAAAACTAAGCTACCAATAAAAAATATGAAAATTTAGTCCAGCTGAAGAATGCTGTTTCCGCTGAATGTGTCAGAAAATCGATGTACCAACTAGCCAACGTAAGAAATGAGTTTTATAATTTGGGTTATTGTCTGGCAGTTAATGGAGGAATATTTGAGCATTTGATTAATTCCTGATATTTTCGTCATAAATTGATTTCTAAATGTAGAAAAATTTGTTTTATTGTCTTGCGTAACTGTGAGTGCATGTGTTGGAATTAGCTGTAAACTAAAATGAAATGCGAGGATTCTTTTGAAATTCACGTATAGGATTGTTCAGTTTTGGCAATGACATTATAAATTAATAATCTAAATTGTCACTGGTAAATCGATATAGTGTTTTTATTGTTGATTTCTAGAGTACAGGGTGCATAATGAGATACTACGTTGCAGAAGTACTAAGCAGTTTACTCTTTACTGGTTGGTTGAAAAATGCTCAAATTTTTATTTTGGGTGGAACTTACTGTGCTCTTCAATAAATCCTAATAGCATTTTTTTTTTAAATAATTAGGGGTGCCAATATTTGACTACTTCAAAATTTACATGGGATTCCCTATGTCCCGCTCGACGGAGCAATACCCGGTAGACTTTATTACCAAAGAATAAACTTGCCCTATGTTTATAATTTATTTCTATTTTTATTTCATACGTGGTTTTCAAGTATTTTGTTTTAAAACAAATGTTTTTCTAAAAATTATGGATACATATTAATTTTTGACACTGTTTTGAGTATAAACATAGTGGCGCTAATATAAAATAATTAGTTTTTGGTTAATTAGTCATTTGACGGTTTAAAATTAAAACATAACTATAAGGTGTTACGTTGGCGGCATATGGAAACTTTTATTATTAATTTTACGAAAAAAGTTATTCATCATAAAAGCTCAGCAAAATGTTATTTTTGCTTAAGAGTAAAGTACCTGTATTTTTGCCAAATATGCAATTTTGTTCATTTCCAAAAATACTTTTTTTTCTGCGATAATGGTAAAAATTTAGGTTGTTATTAAAACAAGAAGATTGTACAATGCACTAATATACAAACTAAATTTGTTTCGATTTTCGCAGAAAAAAAATCAAAAATTTTTTTGGAAATATTTTTTTATTCTAAACATATTTTCTTTTTAACAATTTGTGATATAAGCAAAAATCGAGGTACTTTACTCTTACATTTTTGGACAAACCTCGTACATGACTGACACAATTTGATATCCGAAAATTGCATTTTAGGTTTTGGACCATGCAGAACTTTTTATAAAGAATAACTTTTTTCTCGTAAAATTAAAAATTAAAAAGTTTCCCATATGCCGCCAACTTACGTAAGAACACTATATATTTTTGAAAATTTATCATCTTTTTATATTATAGAGTCTATAATTTAATATATAAGAAATATACAGGGTGCTTCATAAAAAAATCATATGTTTGGTTCATATCTCAAAAAATATAAAATTAAAAAAAAATCGAACTACACCACTGGATTCTACGTAAAAATATCTACCAATATCGGTTTGTACTTTTGTTGTAAGTTATAAGACAACTAAAATACGAGGGGGTCCGAAAATGAAAAAAATGAATTTTGCACTGTATAAACAAAATATTTTGTTTAAATTTAGTCTCCTAGAAAAACAAAAAAGCATAAAATACTTTTGCACTGTACGTCAAAAACTAAGAGGGCCATGAAAAATCTTTTAGGGTCATCTTTCTTTTTCATGAAAAAGTAGCAACACTTCACGAAGCTGTCTCTTTCTCTAATAATAACCGAGATAGCCTGCAATTGCAACAAAATCCGGACACCCTGTACAAGCTGTTAACATTAATGAATCAACTTGTACACCCTGTATTTTTATTACGTTTAACATTAAATATTTTTTTAGGCGCAGATATCAATAAAGCAATCAATGATAATGTGGATGAAATATCTCGAAAGTCTTAAACCGTTGATAGAACAAAAAATAGAGGAAGTTATGCAAAATGTTTTCAAGTCTCTAACACATAATATTCCATTTGATGATTTATACCCAATTAAAAAATAATTTGGTTTAAGGCAATATGTAAATATAGTTTATTACACAGCCCACAAAAAAAAATCGACGCTACATCCGATCCCGAGCTCAGAAGTGGCCGTACACGTCTGTAATTGGCCGAAAATGGCTTTAAATACGGTTTTTTTTATCTTTGGACAAACCACGAAGGCTAAAAGCCTAAATACTAACGTACCGTGGGAGTCTTGAGCGAGGTAAGAGGGAGTTTGTTGACACGGGACTTAAATATATGAAGATTTGGGGGAAGGAAAGACCTCCGCGGGCAGCAGGTTGCACATTCTAGAAACTCTAGGGATAAAAGAACGAATAAAGTAGGAAGTTCGGGGCTTGTCCAGTTGGACCGTATAAGGATGCATACACGCGGAACCACAAGTTTCTCTGTTGGGAACCGTAAGTGGAGGAACTATACTGGACAATTCTTCAGAGCAGCAAAAGCCGTGGAAGTTTCAAGTTTCACACAACTGGAACAAGTCTCTTGAGTTTCTAGGTGAGTCCCAGATCGTTGCTCTTGATATATCTAAAGCTTTCGACCAAGTCTGGAATGACGCACTTCTTAATAAACTTCCCTCCTACGGTCTTCCAACTAAACTCTGCTCTTGGCTCTCCAGTTATCTTTCTAATCGACGTATATCAGTCATTGTTGATGGCCACTCTTCAAGCTTTCACGAAATTCATGCTGGAGTGCCTCAGGGTTCAGTACTAGCACCAACTTTGTTTCTTCTTCATATCAACGACCTTCTTTCTTCCACAACCAATCCCATTCATAGTTATGTTGACGATAGTACCCTTCACTCCACTTTTCAGGTTCCCAAACCAATCCTCAACCCGACTTGGAAAGCAAACGCAGAGCGAAGCAGATATCTCTTTACAGGATCTCAATTTGATATTGGATTGGGGCGCCAAAAATCTCGTTCAATTTAATGCATCCAAAACACAATCGTGTTCCTTGTCGCGAAAAAATCATCAAACACTCATCCTTTGCTTATGAGTGGCCAGGTTTTGCAGAGCGGGGACACATTTAATCTTGTGGGCATCACATTTGAGAATAACCTTAACTGGCATAAACACATTGTATCTATAGCCACCGCGGCTTCAAAAAGCTTGGATTTCTTTTCCGAACCAAAAAGTATTTTTCTCCTTCCAATTTATACACTTTGTATGTGTCCCAAATTCGACCCTCTCTGAATATTGTTCTCATGTCTGGGGAATGGCATCCCCTACAACCCTCAGCATTCTTGATGCCATTCAAAGAAGGGCTGTTCGTCTTATTAATGATCCTTTACTTACTCAAAGACTTCTCTCCTCATCGTCAAACTGTGGGAGATCTATCGCTCTTCTATAGATACTTTTACGGCTTTTGCTCCGATTGTCCAGTATAGTCCCTCCTCTTGCAGTTCCCAACAGAGAAACTCGTGGTGCCGCGCGTATGCATCCCCATACAGTTCAATTGACAGGCCCCGAACTTCCCATTTCGTTCGTTCTTTATCCCTAGAGTTTCTAGACTGTGGAACCTGCTGCCAGCGGAGGTCTTTCCTTCCCCCCAAATCTTCAAGTTTTTAAGTCCCGTGTTAACAAACTTCCTCTTACCCTGCTTAAGACACCCACGGTACGTTGGTATTTAGGCTTTTAGCCTTCGTGGATTGTCCAAAGATAAAAAAAAAAAAGTACCTATAAAAAAGCGATAAATCCCCCACAGCCCGACGATGGGCAAGAGAAGGAAGCCTTTCTGTAAGTAAAGGATCATTAATGAGACAAATAGCTCTTCTTTGAATAGAATCAAGAATGCTTAGGGGTTGTGGGGGACGCCATGCCCCAGATATGAGAACAATAATTTCAAAGGGAGGTCGGATTTGGGACACATATAAAGTGTAGTAAACTAGAAGGGGAAAAATACTTTTGGCTCGAAAGAGAAATCCAAGCTTTTTTGAAGCCGCCGTGGCTATAGATACAATGTGTTTATGCCAGTTAAGGTTACTTTTAAATGTGACGCCCACAAGATTGAAGGTGTCTTTGCTCTGTAAAACTTGGCCGCTCATAAGTAGAGGATGAGTATTTGATGACTCTTTTCGTGACAAGGAACATGATTGTGTTTTGATACATTAAAATGGACGAGATTTTTGGCGCCCCAATCCAATATTAAATTAAGATCCTGCGAAAGAGATATCTGCATCGCTCTGCGTTTGTTTTCCAAATCAGGTTTAGTGATGGGTTTAGGAACCTGAAAACTGAAGTGAAGGGTACTATCGTCGGCGAAACTATGAATGGAATTAGTTGTGGACGAGAGAAGGTCGTTGATGTGAAGAAGAAACAATGTTGGTGCCAAAACTGAGCCCTGAGGCACTCCAGCATTAACTTGGTGAAAGCTTGAAGAATGGCCGTCCACAATAACTGATATACGTCGATCAGATAGATAACTAGAGAGCCAAGTACAGAGAGAGTTTAGTTGAAAGACCATAGGAGGGAAGTTTATTAAGAAGTGCGGCATGCCAGACCTGGTCAAAAGCTTTGGATATATCAAAAGCAACGATCTGGGACTCACCTAGAAATTTTAAGAGACTTATTTCAGCAGTGTGATACGAAGGAAAGAAGATCTGCTCTAGATCTTTTGTGGCGAAATCCATACTGCCTATCATGCAAAATTTTGTATTTTTCTAAATACTTAAGAATTTGTGAATTAATTAATTTTTCCATTACTTTACAAAGAACAAAGAGAATTGAAATTGGTCTATAGTTAGATGGAAGAGATTTAGATCCTTTCTTGGGATTCCGGAATAAGGCGGAAACAAGGGGTGCATTTTGAAGCCAAAGTCGGATTTTTGCTCGACTGGTCTACGGCTAACTAAAATTTTCTATTTGGGACCAGGAAAATGACCTCCTAGGGACCGGAAAATATGTTTCAGACGTAGCAATCCCCACAGTGGTATTTTTATGTACTGTTGAATTCTGTAGCTTAGATTGTGAACGACAAGCTTTATGCCCAAGTGCCCTTAAGGGATCTTTTTCTTGGTCCCAAACTGGGAATTTCAACGGGCCAAACACTTTTCGCCCATAGTTTAAGGTCCAGAATTTAGAAGGACATAAAAAATATTGCTGCTGTGGTTGCTACCTCCAAAACACGATGTTCCGGCCCCTAAGGGGTCATTTTTCCTGTCCTAAAATATTTCTTGGGCCTAAACCTATCGAGCACAATCTAAGCTACAGAATTCAAAAGTACATAAGTATCCCACTGTTGTAATTGCTACGTCTGAAACACAATTTTGCGTCCCTTAGGGGCTTATTTTTTCAATCCAAAACTGCGGATTTCAACCGGCCAAAAACTTTTTGTGGATAGTTTAGATTCTAGGAATTTAAATGTACATGAAAATATCACTGTTGTGATTGCTACATCTGAAACACGATTTTCCGGCCCCTAAGGGGTAATTTTTCCGGTCCCAAAAGAAAATTTTAGTTAGCTGTAGGATCATTTCTGAGCCAGGATCGGATTCAGCATCGAAAAATACATAGGAATACATATGTCAGACTCTTGTGTACAATTTTTTTGTGGGGCTGTGGTATTTTTAATGTTTAAAATTTGTACATATAAAATATAATTTTATGCTGAGTTGCATATTATAATAATAGAAACCCCACAATTGTTTTTATTTTCTTCATTTTTTTTCCTTTTCTAGTAACAGTACTAGTAGTAGAGTAATATACAGAGTGTCTCTAAAAGGTGGGATAAAAATGGTACCACAGTTTCCTGATGCTAAAATTTGACACTGATGTAATCCAACTTACCTTAGTCCAAAAGTGGATGATTTTGAATATACAAAGTGCCTAAATTTCTTTTTGGTTTTAGTTTTTTGTTATAAATAGTTTTATTTGTAATAGGTGTATTGTCATAATATTTGCCTAGGTGGTTTTAAGAAGGTAAGAAATAAGAATTTGATATCAATTTGATTGTTAACTTGTTTGTACCATGTAACGTTATATAAAAACTTATTTATCAGCATATTTTAAATAGAAAATGTATATTAGGTAATAGTTAATTAAAGCAGCAGTTTTTGATATGTCTGGTTTTAAAAATTTACTTCCCATATGTCTAGGTCTAAACGGAACTGGGTTGCGTTTCCGAACCCACGTTGATATAAACTTTTGTTTATATTTTATGATGTAAAATTTGTGCTTAAAGTTTCTGCAGAGTTTCTATATGAGAAGGGGTTTAGACATAAGCAAGACCGGTGATAGCTTTTGTCAGGGACGTGATGGTGTGAGAATTACGATTTCGGTTGGCAGTTCTGTTCAAAGTTGGTAGCATTATCAGCTGATGACAGAGTCGTGCCTTGTCGAAGCTTTGTTTGGTAAAAACTGTAGAAATTTGCCATTTTCATTTTGGTTGTATATTTTAAAAGGATTTCCAGTTGTTAATGTTTTTGGTTAGTTTAGAGACATCACATATTATTGGTTCGGACTCGTTTTATTTTAGAGATTTTAATAGTGTTTAGTCGAATAGTTTTCAGTCATTCGTGTTTTTATATACATATGATACTGATGAATGTCCGCTAATTAATGGTACACAGAAAAACCTACAGATTTCTTATGCGAAAATACCCATTTAGGATTTAAACAAACATACCTATATCCAAAAGTTAATGATAAGGAAGATACGGGGTGTTAAAGGGATATAAATATTTTTATTCATGCATTTCTATAACTTCTGATATGTTTTAAACATTTTAATAAAACTCGGTATCCAGGAGTTTTTAGCTATCAGCTATTTATATCTGAGCAGTTGTAATTATAGCTAATACGATGTTATTGAAGGTACATGCTTTCGGGTGCACTGAACAACTAAAACGTGAATACCTTAAAAACGGTTGTCAAGACCGATTCTTACTAAGTATACCTTTTTTGTACAGAAAGCATAGAGAAGCTTACTAGTTTACATACATACAGAGTAGTAACAGAAAATTGGGTAGTTTTAGAGAATATTATATAGTGTACATCGCCCTCTAGTCTACACACAAAAATTTATAATCGATCTGAAAAGCTAATGTTTAAAAACCCCGAGATACCGTTTTATTAAGATATTTAAAAAAGGGGGAACAATTATCGAAATAAATTTACTTTTTCTTTTTACTATGACACCTCCCGTATCTTCCTTATTATGAACTTTTGGATATTAGGTATGTTTGATTAAATCTTAATATTTTGACTTACGGAACCATGGAAAATGTTTTGCTCTGCCAGGTACCTCATCGTCCTGTCGTCGCTTTGATAATTTTTAAATTTCAATATTTTAACCACATTTATGTTTTTGTTTTAGGTTATGCCTATTAAAATAATCCAATAAATTTTGTTTACAACATACAGTTCTTTTTTGTTTTCTCCTTAATTCTACGCCACTGATCTGCTTAAAATCAAATATGGCCGAAAATGGCCCCACTTGACGTCACAGCCGCGCTAGCCAATATGGCGAATGTCGTGACCTTATCTCATCAATCGACTTTGAGTTTCTGCACAACATTTTATAACACCCTGTATTACCATTTAGTAGAGAAAAAGGAAATAGAAAGATTCTTAATAAACCTAAATTAAATCTAATTCACTGCAACTTTTAACAATAAATTATGAAGAATATACCAAAAACAAAAGTACATATATACAAAGAACACACACAAAAAGAACACTAAACTAGATATCCAGTTGTTACTTCGGAAAAAGCTCTTCTATCGAAAATCGCATAAAAACCCTCCCGATAAATTCTTGAACGGTTTTTCCAATAGTTACTTCCAGAGTGGGCCTTAGATCCTTAAGCAGTTCATCCATGTTTGTATTTAAAATTTTATTTGTTTGCTCTGTAAGTTCTGGATTATTCCTGAATAAGTTGAAAAATTGAAATTCGGGTTTTCCGAAATCGATATCGTCTATTACTGTTTCTGTAAATTTTAGGTATTGTTTGTCTTGCTGGTAATATCTTTCTCCATTCATTGTTGCTTTTACTCTACAATCAGCTAAAAATATTAAATTATAATAACGTATGTCCTCAAAGTTTTGGCACCAAACTCATTGTCTTTAATTTTAACAAAAACAAAATAATATCAAGTTGCCTTTGAAAACAAAAGTTTATTTAGGTACTTTATTTACTGTCAGTTGAGATTTATTTATTTTGAAGTTTTCGCTTTAAGATGTCGTATAAATTAGAAATAAGAAAAAGTATCTACAAGTTAGTTGGGCGGATACCCAAAGCTGAAATCTGTCGAATATTCCAGAATGAAAACATTTCACGCAGAACCATTTATGGAACAATAGCGGAGTGCGAGCAGGGAATACCATGTCTGAATCTCCCAAAAGTGGAAGACCACGTGCATTTACCGCACAGAGGTCAGAGAGATTGGTGAGAAGAGCAAAAACCAGATTGGAATGTCAACGAGGAGACTGGCTAGGCAATACAGATCTTCTAAGAGTACGATATCGTTGGAATTGAGGAGGAATGGTCTTAAATATCGAAAGAGACGTAAGTGCCCCAAATACTCTCAAGCTCAGCTTCTTCGTTAAAAACGATAAATATTGTGTGCCAAAACTTTTAGGACATACGTTAGTCTAAAGGTGCTCGCACATATGTACACTTTTGTGTTGCGCAACGTATATAATGGCTTCATTCTGCTATTGCACAGTGTGAATATTGTTGCAAGTATAAAAGTTGCGCCATTTATAAAATTTTCTCTACATTTTTCGAGTTGCGCACACTTTGAAAATTGCTTCATGTAGACAGACAAAGCTACCAAACTTGCGCAATATCAAAATGTAATGACGTGTTGGTGAATATCGAGTGGCGTAATTTTTGTCTTGTGCAGTTTTAACGCGAAAGGGTAAGAAATAGTAGAGGTTATAATTTAGTTTCTCCCCGTACGTTAAAAAAATGCTGTATTTTTAATCGTTAACATGAAGTTAAAGTACTCCAATCTAGTACACTATATAAAGTGATAAAAAAGTAAATTAGTCTTTTGTTTTAATGCCTACTACAATAAACCTAAATATCAATTTATGCAATGTAAAACAGTAAACGCGACATTAACTGAACCAAGCGGTCAAGTTACCATTGGTTTCGTCATTATTTCTTTTAGTTCATGTGTCACTATTTAAAAATTTGACAGTTTGCCAATAAATTTATTAGAAATTATTCAAAATTAATAGTAATAATGAATTGGGATGTATAAGAAATTAAAAAGGAATTTATACTGTTTTAGTATTATTCCTAAAAAAGTAAGTACATACAATTTTCTAAAATTAAATAATAAATGCATAGTTATACCGAGGATAATTTTCTCTTAAAAAGTAACGAGGCTATGATTTTTTCTTTTTTTTATCTTTGGACAATCCACGAAGGCTGAAAGCCTAAATACTAACGTACCGTGGGTGCCTTAAGCAGGGTAAGAGGAAGTTGGTTAACACGGGACTTAAAAACTTGAAGATTCGGGGGACGGAAAGACCTCCGCTGGCAGTAGGTTCCACAGTCTAGAAACTCTAGGGATAAAAGACCGAACGAAATGGGAAGTTCGGGGCCTGTCTAATTGAACCGTATAGGGATGCATACGCGCGGCACCACGAGTTTCTCTGTTGAGAGCTGCAAGAGGAGGGACTATACTGAATAATTCGTCGGAGCAGAAACCGTAAAAGTATCTATAGAAGAGCGATAGATCTTCCACGGCTCGACGATGGGCAAGAGAAGGAAGTCTTTGAGTAAGTAAAGGATCATTAATAAGACGAACAGCCCTTCTTTGAATAGCATCAAAAATGCTGAGGGTTGTAGGGGATGCCATTCCCCAGACATAAGAACAATATTCCAGAGAGTGTCGAATTTGGGACACATAAAAAGTATATAAATTGGAAGGAGAAAAATGCTTTTGGCTCGGAAAAGTAATCCAAGCTTTTTGAAGCCGCGGTGGCTATAGATACAATTGTTGCAATATATCGGTCGTGCTGCAAAAATTAAATGTGTGTGAATAGCGTTGCAACTCTTTAAAACACTTTTGACACTTTTTACCTGCGCAAGTTATTTATGAAGCCATTTTTAATTTATGTGTAAACATAACATACGTATGCGCTATAAAAACTTGCGCCACAAAACTGTACATGTGTGCGAGTACCTTAAGATTTAAATAGAAAGTCACCGGCGTGTAAAGGCGCTTACACACTAAGCCGGTTTTGATGGACAGAGAGATAAAAAATTATACAAGCCTTTGAGTTTGCCGACTTGCCCCGTTCTTTGCGTATGAAAGGTTTCATTTGACTCCATACACTTCGATAGCGTTGGTCCGTCGCCCGTATGTACATAGATATACAAACGCATCAAGAACGGTATTATGTAAGCTGTGGTTTGGTTTTTACACCTGAAGATCTTTTTTCTCCTAAATTTTTTGGGGTATAATTATAATTTTTTGTTTTTTTTTGATAATAAGAAAAATATCTGAATTCAACACTGTTTTAGATGTCAAATATGTTCTTAATTATGTAAAACCCTGTATAAACAAAATTTGTAATATTATGTATTCCTTAACACTGTTCAGGTTACTTATGCATAATTTTAAACCGTGATCAACGCATTATATCGGGTTTTCTGCAAAGCAATTGGTTGAAAAGCAATACTTTAAGTTATACTTACCTATAGTAAGAACATTTTAAAAGCGCAAATTCGGTACCCTTTGAAAATAATACAAAAAACATAAAAAGGTCGCCTGCAATCGGACTATTCTATACAAAGGCGCCGCTATCCTTTATAGCGACGCGCCGATACAGTATGGGATAGAAATCCATTATTTTGGCCAAAAAGCAACTTTGAAATTTGAATGGCTCATACTGTGTATTTCAAAGTAGATACTCCAAACTACATGTACGCAAAATTATAAAAGGATATGACGACTTCTATTGGGGTAATAAGAAAATGTATTTTAAGTAAACATAAATATACAACATTTAATCTACTTAGTTTAATATTAGCCTTGTTTACTAAAAAAAGTAAAAGAGTTTAAATAATAAGAGCTAGTGTTGTGTTTCCGATGCAGTCTCGCGAAGTCTCGCTACTTTTGTCAAAGATTTTTTTACCTTTTTCTTTATCAGTTTTTGTACTTACAATTGCCTCCTACTTTTTGCTACTTTTGAGTGTAAGGACAAATACAAGATTTTTTTATAATTTACAAGGTTTTCCGTTTTAAAATTTAATATGTTTTGTCCTACACTGTATATCCTAAAAGATAAAAACATTCTGATGAAAGATATGGATTCTACAGAATCTACTCAACATAACGAAGTTTTTTTATTTATTAGGTTAAAAAATAAAAAGTTGGGAAGATGTATCTCTATTACGCTTCTAAGAATAATTTAAAATTATTTTTCAGATTTGGATGGTCATATTTCCGAAACTAATTGAGATACATCAAATGTAGTATTTTTTTAAAGCATTTTAAAAGATTTTTTGGTGGTGATATAATATTCAGGCTATTACATTTAAAAAAATCATACCTATTGTCGTACCCTGTATATCATATGTGATAATAATCATCGGATTACTGATTAGAATACTACCGAATTAACCAAACAAGCTGACATTTTAGTTTATTTTGTACAATAAAAAATAATAATGTTAAGGGGGGTGTAAATTTATAATAACATACATATAATAAGTTTTAGGTTTCCAAAAAGCATTTGTAATAATTTATATTTTTCCAGTAAAAGCACCTCATTTTAAGTTAGATTGGTAAGTTTCAGAATTTTGTCCAAAAAATAATTTCTATCCCATAGTGCGATGACCAGCTGCATCAACGGCATATCATAAAAGAAATATAAGGAAAGGCGGCCGCGAAGACAAGCATGCCGATTTATTTGCTTTAAACTTTTTTGTGATTTCTTTTTCTTATCAAAGAGCACCGAATTTACATTTTTAAACTGTTCCTTCGTTCTTTTTTTTGCTTAAAATTACACTTAAAACACTTACAATTATGTTTTTTTTTGCTTTTCAACAAAAAGATCTACAGAAAACGCCATATTACGCGTTGATCACTGGTTAAAATTTGGCCTATGTAACTTGGACAGAGTATAGAAATTCAGAAAGTTTAAAAATTATTCTCTAACTTACTTATGTTGCCATTGGCCGGTCCAGAACCATCGAGGTTGAAAAAAGGACCCTTCCAAAAATAGAATATTGAGCCTTTATCCTAATAAGCGGGAACGACAGATCAAATTTTATTTTGTTTTCGTCCAGGTTAATGTCAAATTTTTTAATGACAAAATTATCGGCATTGTAGATTTCTACATTCTAAAAAAAAAATGTGTGTCAGTCAAAGAAAAATATATATCTTAGATAGGAAGGAAAATTATATTGGTTAACTCTTTCAGACAAAAATACGTCGTTGGTTGAAGAAAAAAGTTAGTGTAGGGTCATTAATATGGCAAACGACACTTCTTTAGTAAAAAAATGTCTTAACATATTATAAGGCACAGTTGTACAAAGCAGGTTTAAACTCAGTTCTACTGAACTGAAGTCACGCCTTTAAATCTTTCTTAAAACCTTCATTTCTATCAATTCTTTGACACTGACAGCAATATTGAGATTTTACGGAAAGTTCAAAGACCCGATCTCAGTTCAGTAAAACTGAGTTTATACCTGCTTTGTACAACTGGGCCTAAAAGCCGAAAATCAAAAATTTTTCAAGAGAAAAAAAGGCCCTACTTTTCAATGTCGCCTTCCACTGGTTCAGAAATTTACAGAAAAAAGGTTTTCTTTGCCGAAATACCCCAAACAAGCCCTTTATTTCCAATGCCGCCCTCTAATTTGTGCCGCCCCGTGCGAGTGCAAGTGCACCTGCTGCACCCTCACTAGAAGTTAATGCCAAAAGTGACAGCAATAACGTATGTCCTAAAAGTTTTGGCACACAATATTTATCGGTTTTTTTAATGAAGAAATTTATTTAAACACTAACTAGTTATCATAAATTACAACTCAATACTTAACTAAACTATACTATCGAATTATGTGGAGTGGCCCATTCTGCTCTACCAGACGCAAATTTCTTCGAATGTCTCTCATGAGGTCCTGGACGGAATTCAGTTCAATTTCTCTTAATTTCTCGTAAATTCGCCGTCTTAATTTTTCCTCATCTTGTGCTTTCCAGCTTCCATAATAAACCTTTCTAGACAGTACAGCCCAAAAATCCTCTATTGGGCGAGCCTGCGGCAAGTTTGGAGGATTATCGTTTTTGGGAACAAAAGGTATGTGGTGTTGTCGAAGCCAGTTTTGGGTATCTCTTGAGTAATGGCATGATGCTAGGTCTGGCCAAAACATGATATCGTCATTAGCATGATGTTCGCAGACAAACTGAAGCAATTTCGAAAGGCAGTTATCAATATAGCTCTAACTATTCAAAGCTTCACCCCTCACTCTTCCCACAAAAGGTCGGGATACACCCCTGTTAGAAATTGCGCACCAGACAATTTATCTGCAAATTTCGCTTTATGTTTGTATCTAACATTGTCAGGGCATTCCTCTACGTTGTCCGTATAAAATCCATCGTTTCCCTTTATTTTCAGAATTACTCAAAGTGAAATACTTTTCGTCATCTAAAATAATTATTTTTTCATTGGCAAAATGTACCCGCCTCAGTTGACGACAACATCTTGGTATACGAAGAAGTTGCGCTTGAGAGTATTTGGGGCACTTACGTCTCTTTCGATATTTAAGACCATTCCTCCTCAATTCCAACGATATCGTACTCTTAGAAGATCTGTATTGCCTAGCCAGTCTCCTCGTTGACATTCCAATCTGTTTTTTTGCTCTTCTCACCAATCTCTCCGACCTCTGTGCGGTAAATGCACGTGGTCTTCTACTTTTGGGAGATTCAGACATGGTATTCCCTACTCGCACTCCGCTATTGTTCTATAAATGGTTCTGCGTGAAATGTTTTCATTCTGGAATATTCGACAGATTTCAGCTTTGGGTATCCGCCCAACTAACTTGTAGATACTTTTTCTTATTTCTAATTTATACGGCATCTTAAAGCGAAAACTTCAAAATAAATAAATCTCAACTGACAGGAAATAAAGTAAATAAACTTTTGTTTTCAAAGGCAACTTGATATTATTTTGTTTTTGTTAAAATTAAAGACAATGAGTTTTGTGCCAAAACTTTTAGGACATACGTTATACTTTAAAAGGATCGGTTCATGTACCAGTTGAGTTCAACTAAACCTAAACTAAACTCGCAATTGTAAAATTGAGCCTTAACGTTTACCGGGGTATACACGGTCATGCAAAACTGTCACATCTGTCAAAAAACCAAAGCTTGCGCGCAAATTTGACTGTGTGTAATAAAAACTGCCACATCTGGCTTGGCATGCGACTCGATGTCCGAGTTTGATTTTTCGAAACGCGCGTCGTGCAAACTTGTGCATGTGTAGGACACGTCAGTTAACGTTTCAGTTTAGGAACGTCGTTTATAGGGTTATATTGTTGGTTTTGAGTTATCAAAATGGCTCTTTGGTGCCAGGAAGATGTATTGCGTGATTTTATAGATATGTACCAAGGTTATCCATGCTTTTGGAAAGTTAAAAGTAATGAATACATTGACAAAAATAAAAAAATATTTTCGCTGAATTACGCTTATGTTCAAGTTGATCACACCACCAGCTGCGAAAACTGACGTTGAACTAACAGGTACATCTGAATCGTGTGTATCAAAACCTTCATTTGACATTTGCTTTCATGCAAGTGCGTTTCAGGTTTGCATGACCGTCTATACCCCGGTTTTGTTTTATTTATATGTTAATTTACCTCAAATTTTGCTATAAAGCCAGCACCTGCATCGATTCCAACCTCCGGCAAAAATAACGGGTTCATTTTCGGTAACCTAAGTTCTGGAATTCCATCTTGAAGATGCGGTTTAATATTTTGAACTGCTTTTAAAAGACATTTTTCAAAATTTGTGTCATTCTGGTGGCATTTTTGAATATAGGAAGCTACAATATAAAAGACACTAGATATTACAGCACTATACAAAATAAAATAAAAATAAAATAATTCTACCCACAGATATGATATACCGGGTGGTTCGTCGCCGAGCGTAACATAGGAAATCCCATGTAAATTTTAAGATGGTTAAATATTAGCTTCCCGTACATTTGACAAAAAAAAAGGTTAGATAACTTTCTGTCAATCTGACAAACTTTCGTGCTAAGTAATTTTGCAATTACATTTAATTACATAATTAAAGATTCGCTAATTAATTTTTTTGAAGCTTGTCACGATAGTTTGTCAGATTGGTCTCTTCAAAAGGTGTTCTACATTTTTGTGTAAAATGTATAGTGAAGCCAATAATTAACCGCTTTAAAATTAACATGGGATTTCCTGGTTCAATGAAGAAAAACCACTGCTGTAGTGTTTTACATACTTAGTTTATTTATATTGAAAATTTACAGCATTTATGTTTTTCTTGTGTGAACAAGTGTATACAGGGCTTTTTTTAATGTCCCCCTCCTTTTATTTTTTGAACCAATTAATTTAAAAAGCTAAAACTTTGGGTTATAAAAATAATGCATAAATACTATATTTTATAGTGAAATTGACAGATGACAATCTCAAGATGGCGGCTGGAAGCCATCTTGGAAAAGAAAGTTAAATAAAAAGGGAGTCTTGTGGCACACCATTTTAAAGCTCCTGACGAGTACTTTATAGCCCTAGAATATAAAGTCAATTACTTCAACCAATACAAAATGGCGGTACTTTATAAATTACCTTAATACCTGATTTGGATGGCCATATTTCTGAAAGAAATAAAGTAAGATGTACCTAATTAAAGCTCTTTAAAAGCTCTTTTTAATGATAATACTTGTGATAATATACAGGGTAGAAAATAAAGTGTATATTTTTTTAATGTAGCACCCTGTATATTATATTATCATTAAAAGGGGCTTTAAGAAAATACCACATTTAGTACTACTAACTCAATTAGCTTTGGAAATATGGCCATCTAAATGAGGTCCTAGGTAGTAGTTATTTAAAAAATAACTTCCGTGGTGACACTACCGCGTTGTCTAAAAGGTGCTGTGAAATGCAACTGCATGTTTCAGTGCTTGGATAACGTTGACGGAACTCAAAAATGGGTTAAACATTCAACAACCCGGCACTCACGGTACACTGGTATTCAGGCATAACCCTTCGTGAGGATGTCATAAAGTACCGCCATTTTGTATTAGATGAAGTTATTGACTTTATATTCTGGGGTATAAAGTAGATATTTTTAAATGATGTGCCATAAGACACCTCTCTCCATTTAATCCCAAAATTTTACTTTTTGAAATTGATCAGTTCAAAAATAAAAGGGGGTGAATGAATGCTGTATATGTTAAATTTTACGAGAACTCAATGTGAACTTGTTTTAAAATGGAAACTTGAGTTTGTTTTGCCATTTTCAATGCTAAAAATGTACCTGATGAAGGCCTATTCAGGTCAAAAACGTCATAAAGACAAAATTTCTTTTATTTTATTTACTTATTAAAAGGGCTTCTTGACTGTAACCCTTACGATTTTTGGCACAATATTTAAAAATTGCATGTAAAACATTGTGGTAAACTTGTCCGACAAAAAAAGTGACGCGTTTGCCCAGACCGACATCCAAAACCATTTGATATTGACAAGCAGGCTTAAAGGCGCTGCTTCCATATATGGTGGTTTTCTTTTGGCATTCTGGGAGCTACGAGCTCGATTATCCGATTTTTCGCCGACGAAGCCCTGGAAAGCATAGTCCGGAAGGGGAGAGCTGGTGGATTGGACCTGAAGGGACCAAAACCAAGAAAAAAATAGAGAGAGAGAGAGGACTCCTACTAAAGGTTTTAATAGTGTTCTTATCCTAAAGTCCATTTGATTACACAGGCCCACAAAAAAGTAGACCGGACATACCTATCTTAATGTATTTTGACGCGCTGAATCCGAATCTGAAGTCAGTTTTGCCCGTACTGCCTCAAATTTTGAGTAAATGGTAAAAATAAACAAAAATCACCAAAAAGTAACAAAATTTACTTAAAAAATATAAGGGTAGATTCTAATATTCAAAATATTTTAAAAGTTTTTTATAAACAGGGGCCGCAAATTTCTCGTTCTCAAGATACAGGGTGTTAAACTTGCTTCTTTTATGGTCTAAAAATATGAAACCAAATCATTTTTTTCTTAAACTAAATAAGATAGGAAAAAAATGAGACATAAAAACTTATGTGTGATAAAAAGCACTAAAAAAGGGTATATAAAGTATTATCGCTAGCTTTCTTACTTTAGCAACTGTACAATATTATAAAGGGTGCTTAATTTTTTTTATGATGGCCATATTTCCGAAACTATTTAAAAATAGTAACGAAGGAAGCTAAGTTAGCCATAATTTACTTTTGCAAAAATCAAAATCGTGATTGTGTGTGATCAAATTTGTTCTACCTTCATTTAGTTTTTGCTATATCCTGCAAGATCAAGATCAAATAAAAATATTTGCTCAATCTAAAGGAAGCAAAAACTTTACACATTTATACAATCAGTGGCGTACCGTTTTTTTGTTAGAAATAATCCTTTAGGTTGCCTCTCGAGGCGCCACTGGACTTATTAAATATATAATTAATTTAGTGATAAACTACCCCTTCAATGCCATTAATAATATTGCCAAATTTAAACAAAATTGGAAAAAGGATATTTAAAATAATAAAAAAAACCTTTTTTTTACAAGTTTAGCAACCTGTATCTTGAGAACGAGAAATTTGAGGACCCATGTTTATACAGGGTGTTTATTTAAAAACTTTCCACTCAAGTTATCTTTGAAACGAGACAGATTTGAGAAAATCGCCGAAACACGTCAAGATATTTATTGAGGAGGAACGTTTTTACAAAAATTGGACGGCGCCCCTTTAACCCCTTAACCACCAGAGCCACCACCCCAAAATTCTTAAATGAGAGGCGGGTCAGAGTGATACATCATTTTAAAGCTCCTGACGAGTATTTTATGACCTCAAAATATAAAGTCAATATCTTCACCTATTACAAAATGGTGGTACTTTAAAAATTACCTAAATACCTGATTTGGATGGCCATATTTCCAGAAATTAATAAAGTTAGATGTACCTAATGTGGTGTTTTTCTTAAAAGCTCTTTTAAAGGTCTTTTTAATGGTAGATACTGGTAGTAATATACAGGGTAGAAGAAAAAAGTACATATTTTTTATTTAAGAACCCTGTATATTATTTTACCATTAAAAATATTTTTAAATGAGCTTTAAGAAAAACTGCCACAATAAGTACATCTAACTTTGTCAGGTTCGGAAATATGACCATCAAATCAGGTACTTGAAGCAATTTTTTATATTATCTGTCATTTTTGTAATAGGTGAAGATATAATTTAAAAAAATAAGGATATTGAGACACTTATTAAAAAAGTATCGGGACTTTTTGATTTTGTAGAGTGGCGTTATTATTTAATATTTTTAAACAGTTTTTATGTTAAATTTTGTATAATTAATTACTGTACCAAAAATTTTATGACGGCCTTGAGGGTTTGCCGTAAAACAGTGTTGACATTTACTTTTGTAAAACCAAATATGTATTTATTATTTCTGAAAATCCCAACCTTTGTCAACACAAAATTAGCTATTAAATATTCATATGTTGGCTATCTATATGGGTATCAAAAACTCATCTATTTTGTGGTCGACACTGCAAACACAATCAAAATTCAATACACGTGAAGGTGTTATGAAGCAATTAAAAAAATTCATTACTATTGACACCATAAAGATATTTCTTAATCGCTTATTTTACTGTTGATTTATTTACATTTGGAAGGAGGTAATAAGATTTAAATGAAAATAACATTAATTTTCCTAAAATGTATACTGAACAAAAAGTCTCATTTTAGTAAAACCATTTAATATGCCGAAATTGGGTATCTGATTTTGGTTCTTTGTTGTAGTCATTGACACTAGGAAAAATGGTATACAAACAATGTCTGTGGTAAATACAGGAAAAGTAATGTAAAATACAGGGTGGTTCCTAAGTAATAGGTCAAAATTTCAATTCAATTTCATTTTTTTTCTACTAGCGTGTGGAAAACACAACTTTTCCGCACGCAATTTAGTTTGGAAAGTGTTACTATTCCACACTAGTGCGGAAAAGTAAATTCTTGCAAATGTCCCACTTAAATATCTACTTGAAATATTTTTAATTATGAAGTTTGACTTAGTATAATTTTATATTTGTACAAATTAGGTGTAAAATCAACAAAATAAACACTAAAAATTATTATTGTTTTAAAAACATTGTTTCAAAAATCCTGGTATATATTAAATTTGCTTGTCAGATTTTTTGTTTTGACAGGTGCCGGTGTCCATATTATAAAGATCAAAGTCATTAAAAGTTTTCTATAATTAAAAGTGTCTTTAGTACATTCTGATCAGTATCGTCGATTTTGAATAAAAAACGTTTCCCATGGAGTCTTCTGACGAGGAATTACCTGAATCCATTCTAAAAGCAGCCGAAATAGCAAATTTAGATTTGTAGCCGTCCAAGAAGCACAGGTACGAGAAAGAATATAAAGCATTTACAAGCTGGTGTGGAGAGAAAAAAATCAAAAATATGAAAAAGAAGTTTTTATGGCATATTTCGCGGAACTTGCTGAAACATGTAAACTCAATACCTTATGGTCAAGGTATTCCATGTTAAGGTAATTTTCTATATATAAACCTGCGGCAACTCCGATTTTAACAAAATTTGGTATGTAGGGGTTTTTGGGGCGCTGATCACGAATCTGAAAGATTATTTTGGCGGAAACGTTTCGTTCTCGAGATATTCATCATCAAAGTTCAAATTTGAACTAAGCTTATTTTCACAATATTCCCCCTTCTTTTTGCACACAATTCTTGATTTAAAGCTAAAGTGTCACACAATATTTGATTTTCACCTTTTAAAACCCCGTTTTTATACGTTTTTACATTATTTTTGCATTCAATTGCATGGCTTTTTTGATAATGCGGCAACCATACATACACATAGGGCTTCATGGCACACTGGGATTAAAATAAGTCAAAGTATAGCTATGCAATTTAAAGCAAAAATAATGTAAAATACGTAAAAAACGGGTTTTAAAGGTGAAAATCAAATATTTTCGTGCCACTTTAGCTTTAAATCAAGAATTGTGTGCAAAGAAGAGGGAATATTGTAAAAATAGGATTAGTTTAAATTTCAAGTCTGATGCTGAGTAACTCAAGAACGAAACGTTTCCGCCAAAAATTTTCATTCTCAGATTCGTGATCAGCGCCCCAAACCCCGTATACCAAATTTCGTCAAATAGGAGTTGCCGCAGGTTTCTAGAAAATAACCCATGTTAAAAAGTGTCATTAAGATCGAAAAGAACATGGATTTAAGCAAATATTTCAAAGTTACATCATTTTTGAAGAAGCAAAATGTGGGATTTAAACCCAAGAAGGCCAAAATTTTCTCGAAAGATGAAATAGCAAAATTTATTAATGATGCTCCAAATGATGTCTATCTAGCGACGAAGGTAGCTACAATTTTCGGACTAGCTGGTGCCTGTCGTCGAGAAGAATTGATGAAAATTAGCATTGATGATATGGACGATAAGGGGAATCTTTTAATTGTAAATATTCCAGTCTCCAAAAACCACTCAAACCGAAGTTTTGTCATTTCCGTAGAAATTTGAAAACGAAAAATATCTAGCTTTGTATAGAAAATATTTCAGTTTACGAAAGCCCGAAACACCACACAGAAATTTTTTGTTAATTACAAAAAAATGTTAATAATAATAAGCAGTAATGGTAAAAATAAATATTATCAAATGGTTGTTTAGTTTTACTTTTTCCTTTCGCTCGTAGAAAAATAGCGTTCTATTCTTAACACGTGCCGAAAGTGCCTTTTCCGCACTTGACTGCTTGACATAATATATTAACATAATTATTAACCCCAGATAAAATAGCTTATGTCAGGAAACCCCTAGTTACCCCTTTGGACTCATTTCGTCTGGTTCACATGAACTCTGAGTCCATGGTGAATATCACAAAAACAAACAGTACTCTTATGAAACAAATATCAAAGGTCTACGGTAAGATGTAAATTTAAACATTAATGCCGAACTGAACAACTTCCGCTTTGAAAAATAAAAGTTCTTCTTTTAGCTTTTAAAAAGGGAGATTACATTCCATACATACATACACCATTAAGTTCCTGGGAAAAAGGAAAAACGCGTCTTGGGAGAGGGTTCTGGTTAATAACATAAAATCTAAGAGTTATTATTTTAACTGGCCAAAATCGGATGCCCACGGTTTTTTGATTGTCCAAAGACAAAAAGTAAAACAAAAATAGGTACGTTTGAAGCAATTTAAATAAATTTTCTTTTACCAAATATCTGCAATTGTAATTATTCTAATTTTAACATACTCTTTAGTTTTTAAAACATATTTTATAAAACTAAACATTAAATATTTTGTGGTATTTTTAAATGTAGGATTCACTATTTTTCTATAAATTTTTATTTATATACTCTAAATGTTACCTAGAAAAAATATAAATACAATTTTTGCGGTTATTTAATGACCGTTTAATTATAGCAAATAGTTCTTAGCACTATTATTGACAAACCTATTTTACGATTATTAGCACTTTAATGACATTTTTGTCAGTAAATAACTTTTCCTTTCTATTAAGTATTTGCAACCACAAATATTTTTAAAAACAAGTCAATAAAATTATGTGCTTACTTATGCCCAGTTGTACAAAGCAGATTTAAACTCAGTTCTACTGAACCGAGGTGAGGCCTTTAAACTCTAAACCCGTAAAGCTCAATGGTAGCTTAATTCTTTTTATGCTCCAGAACCGCCCAGAACGACACCATAAGTGTTCCTTTTACAATTTTTTGTCATTTTTTCATGTTGTAAAACCATTCTTGACACTTCCCATATAACATTATTTGCCGGCCATGTACATTTAATTTACTGGCATTGCCAACACTCTTTAATGGCAAGGCATTGGCAAAAAGGTATCAAAAAGACACGAAAGTGGGCAATTGGCCGTTATTGGGCCACGTGTTGCAGATAATGTGATGGCATCCCTCATTAATAAGTTATGATGGAAAAATGCGTTTAGGATGATGGCATCCAGCGTTAATAAGTCATTGGCAAAAAGATAACAAAAAGACATGAAAGTGGGCAATTGGCCGTTATTGGGCCACGTGTTGCAGATACTGTGATGGCATCCATCATTAATAAGTTATGATGAAAAAATGCGTTTAGGATAATGGCATTTATCATTGAATAAGTATTGAAACTTTTATAAGTTGAATGTCCCAAAAGTTAAATAACAAATTTAGAATTTGTAATCGAAAAAATGAGAGAAAAAAGGCAGGAAAACTTTATCATTTAAAAAATTACATAATATAAATTTTTATACAGTAACAATAAACCATAAAAAAATAAAGGTACTTATGTAATAAAATTAGAAAAAAAAGATAGTAAATCAAAGAAAACACTTTAAAATAGTAAGTATTCAAGGGACACTTACACTCAATTTTCAGATTCAAAACATAGGGAGAAATATTTTAAAGGAGTTAAATGTCACAAACAAAAATATTAAAAATATATAATATTTTTTATTAACACGTCTTTATAACTTTTAATAAGGCTACTGCATAATTTCATATTATTTTTTAAAGTAACTACAAACTTAAAGGTTTTAAACAAAATGTTTACAGCTCCTAACAGTCTACTTGAATAACTCGCCTTCTCGACTAGCCATCACCAATTAATCACACAACAAACACTTGTTAGGTAATGAATACATTTAATTATGTCTATTAAAAAACTATTTTCTTTAAAAAAGAAACTAAAAAGCTAAAAAACCACGTAAAAACAATTGCACAAAGCGTTCAATCAAAACCTTTTTTTGTTCATCTGTCAAAATCGTCAAATCTTGTATTTCAGCTAAGCGGAAATTTGAATTTGTCACCTTTGATCGAAATTAACTTAACTAATTTTACCATCATTTTATTTTTATTCTCTCAAAAATACATAATAAACATTTTGTTTGACTAAATTTTTGTTTGCATGATTTGTAACAATAAAATGTTATGAAAAGGCCATTTCCTTTAAATTATGTAAAAAAACATAAAATAATGTTGTTTAGCTGCCAATATAAATACAACAGATCAAAAAATTGCTTTAATGTTAGTTAAATATCAATGTTAATAATATGGTTTGAAAAGTATGAATATGCGTTGAAGGTTTGCCTTCAAAAATCCAATATTTATTTGCCTGCAACAAAAACTCATGCTTTATTTAATCAGGATTGGTAAGCCGTCAGTTTTGTATGCTTGCCGGCAATTCGCCTGCATGTAAAATTTATTGGCAATTAAGTGTTTATTTAGGGTTGACTTTTTAATGCGTATTAGATGTTGGCATATTATTGCCACCAATTGCCAATGCTTTACCATCAATGCCAATATGAAAAATGTATATTGCCGGCAAATAGTGTTTGCTGGGTTGACAGTTCAAAGAACGGTTCTACAAGGTAAAAGGAATACACAAATTGCTGTCAGTATCAAGGAATTAAAAGAAATTGATGATTTACAAAAAGTCAAAGGCACTATCAGTTCAGTAGAACTGAGTTTATACCTGATTTGTACAACTGGGCCCTAAAGTCACTTTTACAATGTTGTAATGTGGTGTTAATCCGTTAAACTTACGGTTTAAAATAAAGTTTTATCTACTCTAATATGTCGCAAAAGGTATTCGTCATTGAAATGAACAGTTTTTATTTCTGCTTTATTTATTAGATACATAAACAATAAACATATAAATTGTAAAATTAAAATAATTAATTTTTATGCATTACCGATGTCAACTAGTGACATAACAAATGATGTTAAACCGCAAAAGTTGTGGTTTAAACCAAAGATTAAAGTTAAAGACATATTGTACAAGCGATTCTAATAAGGTCATGAGAACATTTTTATTTTGGAATTAACGAAAAAAGTCAAATGTTTGGTTAGCCTTTCCCCCTCCCCACAAAAATTATCAAAATTTTGAATGTGAATCCTTTATTTTTATATTTTCGTAATTTTTATCGACAAGTTTTAAATTTTTAAAAAGTATCTATATTTTTAAAAAACTATAGCCAATTGATAATTTTTTACTTCACAATTTTTATGCCTTTTTTATAAGTCAAACCCCGATATTTTGGGGTAATTAGGTATTTGACAGTACATTTTACTAAATTCCAGAAAAAAAAGGTAGATTTGCTTTTAAAACTTGATTTTTCTACGGGGAAGGGAGGGAGGGCTAACCAAAAAAATATGTTTTTGGAAATTCCAAAAATAAATATTTTCTTAAGCAAAGTTTTTTTAAGGCCAATAGCTTCTCATATACAGGGTGTTCATTTGAAAATTTTCCACTCAAGTTATCTTCGAAACGAGACAGATTGAGAAAATCGTCGAAACACGTCAAGATATTTATTGGGGGAACGTTTTCTACAAAATTGGACCTTTTAACCCCTTAACCACCACCCCAAAATTCTTAAATGAGAAGGCGGGTCGAGTGATACATCATTTTAAAGCTCCTGACGAGTACTTTATAACCCTAGAATATGAAGTCAATATCTTCACCTATTACAAAATGGCGGTACTTTAAAAATTACCTAAATACCTGATTTGGATGGTCATATTTCCGAAACTAATAAAGTTAGATGTACTTAATGTGGTATTTTCTTAAAGCTCATTTAAAGATCTTTTTAATGGTAAAATAATATACAGGGTTCTTAAATAAAAAAATATGTACTTTTTCTTCTACCCTGTATATTACTACCAGTATCACCATTAAAAAGACCTTTAAAAGAGCTTTAAGAAAAACACCACATGTAGGTACATCTAACTTTATTAGTTTCGGAAATATGGCCATCCAAATCAGGTATTTAGGTAATTTTAAAGTACCGCCATTTTGTAATAGGTGAAGATATTGACTTCATATTCTAGGGTTATAAAGTACTCGTCAGGAAGCTTTAAAATGATGTATCACTCGACCCGCCTTCTCATTTAAGAATTTTGGGGTAGTGGCCCTGGTGGTTAGGGGGTTAAAGGGGCGCCGTCCAATTTTTTGTAAGAAACGATTCCCCTCAATAAATATCTTGACGTGTTTCGGCGATTTTCTCAAATCTGTCTCGTTTCGAAGATAACTTGAGTGGAAAGTTTTAAATGAACACCCTGTATGTTAATTATGCCATTAAAAAAACACTGTAATATAAGTAAAAACAAAAACAAATAATTTGTCTAAGAACTAGTAAATAATATCTTGAAAAAAAATGAACAATTTAAAAATGATAAAGTAATTAATAATTTTTAAAAACATAACCGCCAATTTTAAAACTGGAGTTTTGAGAAAACGCTATTTCACAGAGAAATTTCTAAAGCTGAATCACCTACATTTTAATCGCAATTGATTTAAAATTGTAAAGGATCTTTTGAAAACATCGCAATTATTTATCACAGCAACTAAAATAGTATATTACATTACAAGGGTGGAAAATGACTTTTTCACACGAGTGGGAATATTGTTGCACGAGGCGTCAGCCGAGTGCGACAAACCCACGCGTGTAAGAAAGTGATTTTCACACAAGTAATGTACACTATTTTTCCTACGACCACAAGTTATTCACCAAAAAACAATAAAAATTGTTTGTCTTCACGGAAAAAATAAGAAAACAATTGAAAACTTTGCATCACTAGAGTGATATATACTTTTCCTTACTGCGATATATTATACTCTTTAACAATATTTTTATATCAAAAATCACCTATCTAGTCGCTTTTCATCATTTTAGAATTAAAACAGGTCCTCATTTAAAAATATTGCATGGGTTTATCAATGTAAATCCCATTAACAGGCTGATTTCTCCAAATTTATTTTAAATAACAATGACAGCGATGACAGCTTTATATTATACTTTGCAACACTAGTGTTGTAAAGTACTTGCAACACTAGTGTGATGTAAGGCATTTTCTATGCATGAAAACAGTGTGCTATTTATTATTTTCACATGTGGTCGTAGGAAAATATGCTTTTCCTACGAGTTGCACATATTTTTTCCCCCGATCAAAATAATTTCTTAATTCTCGTTTTAGATAGTAAAAACATTGCCTACAGGAATGCATTTTGGAGGTACCTACTAAAACTTATTGGAAATTTGTAGATTTTCGTCCAATCGGAGAAAAATATATTTTTATTTTTTTAACTCATATAACCCCTTCATTAAGGATGGGTGTAAGATATAAAAAAGGTAATTTTCTAGAAACCTGCGGCAACTCCGATTTTAGCCAAATTTGGTATACGGGGGTTTTTGGGGCGCTGATCACAAATCTGAAAGATTTTTGGCGAAACGTTTCGTTCTCGAGATATTCATCATCAAAGTTCAAATTTGAACTAAGCTTATTTTCACTATATTCCCCCTTTTTTGCACACAATTCTTGATTTAAAGCTAAAATGTCATATAATATTTGATTTTCACCTTTTAAAACCCCGTTTTTCTACGTTTTTTACATTATTTTTGCATTAAATTGCGTGACTTTTCTTTGATAATGCGGCAACCATACATACACATAGGGCTTCATGGCACACTGGGATTAAAATGATTCAAAGTATAGCTTATGCGATTTATAGCAAAAATAATGTAAAATACTGTAAAAACGGGGTTTTAAAAAGTGAAGAATTAAATATTGGGTGCCATTTTAGCTTTAAATCAAGAATTGTGTGCAAAAAAGGGGGAATATTGTAAAAATAGGATTAGTTTTAATTTCAAGTTTGATGATGAATATCTCAAGGACGAAACGTTTCCGCCAAAAATTCTTTCAGGTTCGTGATCAGCGCCCCAAAACCCCGTATAGGTACCAAATTTCGTCAAAATCGGAGTTGCCGCAGGTTTCTAGAAAATTCCCATAAAAGTTATCAAAGTTGTTTCTGTAATTATTACTAGTAGTATTTAAAAAAAAATGTTATTTTAATATAACTTTAATTAAATATAGTTTTAACAAATGTTGCCAATTTTTGAATTTATAAAAAAATGTACTTACGAAACTTTTTATTCTTTGCGGAATGACACAGTACAACCAAATAACTAACAGTAACAAAAACTAATATTTGCGTTAATTCCATGTTAATTTTTTCTAACTTTTTGTCTAGAAAAAAATAAGATACCAAATGAAGCCTTTAAGACTAAGCCCAAGCTCTTGTAGTTTGGTTAGTTAATAGTAATTTTGTCGTATGAAAAGAGCGTGTGTTATTTAAAAATATTTTATCGGTAATCTGTATATAGACCCAGCAAGGTGAGCTATACGTTGTAAGAGTTTTCGCATGACCCGCAGAAATACTAAATCATTTTAAATAAATTAAAAATAAAAAGCTATTTTTAAAACAAGCTTCTTTTAAATGCACAAAAAGAATAAAATTATTTTTCTCTAAAACTTTTACTATAAAAATATTGCGACATTACACAATAATTCATATGATATAAAAGGTTATCGCGGGATTTCAGTACTCCTGTTGACCTAGTTTAAAACGCAATCAAGTTACTTAATTTAAATGTTTATTAACTTAGGTAAATCTCGTGACAAGCTTTTATATTATATAAATTGTGGGTAATTTTCTAGAAACCTGCAGGCAACTCCGATTTTAACAAAATTTGGTATATGGGGGTTTTGGGGCGCTGATCACGTATCTGAATTTTTGGCGGAAACGTTTCGTTCTCGAGATATACATCATCAAAGTTCAAATTTGAACTAAGCTTATTTTCACTATATTTCCCCTTCTTTTTGCACACAGTTCTTGATTTAAAGCTAAAGTGTCCCACAATATTTGATTTTCACCCTTTAAAACCCCGTTTTTCTATGTTTTTACATTATTTTTGCATTAAATTGCGTGGCTTTTCTTTGATAATGCAGCAACCATACATACACATAGGGCTTCATGGCACACTGGGATTAAAATGATTCAAAGTATAGCTTTGCAATTTAATGCAAAAATAATGTAAAATACGTAAAATACCGGGGTTTTAAAAGGTAAAAATCAAATATTGTGTACCATCTTAGCTTTAAATTAAGAATTGTGTGCAAAAGAAGGGAGAATATTGTAAAAATACGATAAGTTTAAATTTCAAGTCTGATGATAAATATCTCAAGAACGAAACATTTCCGCCAAAAATTCTTTCAGATTCGTGATCAGCGCCCCAAAACCTCATATACCAAATTTTGTTAAAATCGGAGTTGCCGCAGGCAAAACGTCTAAAACTTGTTCAACTATATTATGAAAATCATCATTTTCCGAGAAATGTGTTTCGTGCGCTTCGGGCAACTTATGGTCGACTCATAATCGGCGTACTGAGCCGACTATTGGCTGTACCATCACAAAAATTTGAACTCAAATTTTCAATATTTGATAATTCTTAAACAAATGAGCCACATCCAGCACGTAGTGCAGAAAATATAGCGGCAGTAGCTGCGAGTGTACGTGATGATTCTAACGAATTGATTTGTCACTTGGTAATTAGAGCTTAAGAACAGACCATGTTAGGCGCAGTTAACATTTGAAAGCCATAATCTTTAAAAAATAAGCGCAATAAAGTGGATCCCACACTTTATTGCTCCCATCAAATCTTAAATACATCCATTACAATATCTATCTATGTATCTATCGTCGGTATAAAGGTAAAAATCACTAACATTTTTACCCGTACGTACGTACCCAAGTAACTTGCGGAAATAGTTCTATCATTTAAACAACTCAACACTCTCACTTTTGACCTCTAAGGCCCTCAAGTAAAATATTAAATTTCATTAATTGCATGATAGTACTTTTGTTGTAACGGTAAAACTCCCTAACTAACTAAAATTGTAAATTAATGTTTGGTATGTGGCACTTAGTGAGTTTTGTGGGTGCAAAAGTGGGGAAGCGATATTTATCGGTGGTGTATTAAGTTACATTATTAATTTAGTTTTAAGTTTTGTCAGCTAATGATTTTTTCTACTGCAATTTATATCACTACATTAACTTGCAATTAGTGACACGTGAGACAAAGGAATTCTATTATAGTTTAGGTGCTTTAAATTAAAAACACCTGAACAAAAAATGTATTACATTGGTTAAATAAGTCAGTAGCCCTAGTTACCACAATAACAAATATTTTTTATTGGTTAAAAAGTCTCATTACTGGTAGCCATGGTTATTAGGTATTTCTCCTAATATAACCTAAAATTAAAAAAATGTGCCAGGGACACAACTAAAACAGCAAAACTATACAAGTGTTACTTTTGGTCATGATATGGCCAAAATGGTGCAAATGAAATCCAGTTTTGACTATAGTACTTGTTGATTCATTAATATGGTCGATTATTCACACATATACAGGGCGATTATTACCCTAGAGCTACGCATGCAGACATTTGGAAAATTGTTGTTAAGGCCAAATAGTGACTAACATTGTAAAAAAAACTCATAACAAATTTTCTTAGGGAGATAACAATTATATTAATTAAATATATCTAATAGTTTCTGAAATATAGCCATCTTAAAATAAAAGGCATAATTTTCATTGAACGGCGAACGGTAGGTTTAAGTTCGATATTTATTGCATGGATATTTATAAAGTCAGATAGAAAATGTAAACAATTAAAAATTTATCAGACATAAATTTTTGACCGTTTACATTAGCCAGAATTTCTATCTGACATAAATATCATGCAATAAATGTTAGGATCTAAACCTACCATAAAGCACTCATTGTTAGTATTTAAAGGCTGCTTGAAACCGCGAAAAAAGTCATTTTAAATGTAGCGCTCGAGCAGGACCATTTTTTTTAAAGGCGCTTACGCATTCGCAAAAAAATTCGAGTTATACCGCTCTTCCGACTAATTTGGGTCGTAAATTACAAGTTTAATAATTTTAATTACGACATTCGTATATCTTGGGGAAATACCGTCTAAAGTTTTGACGCAGCACCGTATCATGCATGTGCTAAAAATTGATAAGATACCTCTTTCCGAGTAATTTGGGATCGCTTTTACCATATTTGTAGGTTAAAATTTTTATATTTTTACCGTTATGTTAAATTTTTGAATCAAACTGCAAAACAAATAATTTAAGTTCTATATTCGGCTCCCGTACACGGTTATTTTTAAAATACGTACTGAGCATGCGCCGACCTAAAATCGTCCTCTAATTGTTTTCGACTAAAAAGCAGGTCAAATCTGAACTGAAAAAATTCAAGACAGTGGCGGCTATACATATTTGCCGCCTGTAGGTTAATAATTTTTTGACTGCCCATAACACCCACTCAGGTGTTATGTGCTCCTCAAGCAAAATAAGGTATTTATTCCAAAAAAACATATTTACCAACTAACTTAAATTTAACATAATTTTGTAACTTGTTTTATTTCTGTAACTGAAATAAACAATTTATTAGGTAAATCTGCCTCCCTTCAAAAATTTGCTGCCTTAGGCCCTTCATCCAAGACTAAAATTTGCAAAAAGTCTTAAGCCCAATATCTGCGAAAAAACGCCGCTTTAAATGTACTACAATTTTTTAAAAGATGACTGTTTTTTGTTATGCGGTGTTATTGAGCATCTAGAGATAATTAATGCCAAAAGGATCTATATCATTTTACCAATAAAAAGCACAAAGACCCTGCCGTTTAAAAAATATATAAGAGCTAAAAAATGACGTAAAAAATAATATTCCAGAAATACTAGGGTGCTTTTTCAGTTTGCCCAATACTTTTAAGAAAATCCAATGTATATTTAATTTTGCTTTATGATTTAAATTGCCTCTAGGTATTTAAATTTGTTTAAAAAATAAATAACAAGCCGAAAAAATAAAAGTTAACGTTATTAATTCATTATATAGTAAAATTACTGGGTTACAAAAAAGGTGAAATTCACTAAGTATACGAAAGCTGTGATTTCTGACGTTCCATAGATATTTTTTTTTGTAAATTAGGAGCAATTTTTTATAAATTCCTTTGTTTTTGATAGCAATATAAAACATGATAGCAAAGGCTTTTCCCTATTTATTACAGCAAATTTTATATAAAATTGCTTTTAATCTCTAAAATATAAAACTGTTAGTTAGTTAGTTAGTTTTACCTTTACACCGAAGCTATCTATCTTTAGTTTTCAAGTTGAATTCTTCTCTTTTATATGATACATCCATATTGCAAAAGTGCATTTAAAAAGTCCTTTAATTTGGATTTTGAGCGACATTTTGCGTTAAATTGGATGCTTATTTAGAGTCACTTATACAAAGTTGTAATGTGGAGTCAATTAACTTTTAAAATTGTAAAATTAAATTGTTTTAAACTTTAAAGTTGTGTTTTAAACCTAAGGTTAAAGTCGGTTTTCGGAAAAAAGTTAAATGTTTGGGTAGCCGTCCTACGACAAAAAAATCAAAATTTTAAAAGTGAATCCTCTATTTTTATACTTTTTGTGAATTTGATTATATCTATCTAATCAATAATTTTTGAGTTTCACAAACACCCGACACAAACGTTTTTTTTAGTACTGATTCTGAATTCGTTGCAAAATGCTTAAAATTATATTTTTTTTCCATTGCATGAAACAGTAGACATTTCTTAATTTTATAAGTCAACATGGTGGTTGTTAACAACATTACAAACATTCCAATTGAAAGCGTCAGTGGATGAAGGTGTTATATCACTTTTACTTGTTTTGACTAATTTAAATTTTAGCATATTTGGGCATAATTTTTTTATTTTTTAAGGATTTTACAATAAAAGCAGACAAAATATTTTTATATTTTTATTTACAAAATAAAAAATTGACATCTTTTAAGTTAAAATGAGCAAATATCAATTTATTGCAGTACAATATCAGAAATTAACAAAATGACACATAACACCTTTATCCACTAACCTCTTTAATTATTTCTTATTATTTTCCTATAAAATGTGACGTACTTTACAAATCATCAATGCGAAAACTAATTTATTGTATTTCTTAGTAAATGTATTGCAACAAATATTTTAATATTCAAAGACAATATTTACAATAGGTTATTTAAAATAATTTTTGGGTAATTTTATGGCATTTCAGCGGAAATTTAAGTAGATGTACAAAAAAGGAAACAATATTTACTTAAAAATAATTTCGGATAAATTTTTATGATTTGTTGATCCTCAAATTTTAACCAATATAGACATTGAGGTCTTACATCAAAAAGATGTAAAATCTATAGAAGGAACAGTTTAAAAATGTAAATTCAGTGCTCTTTGATAAGAAAAAAATCACAAAAGGTTTAAAGCAAATAAATCGGCATGATTGACTTCGCGGCCGCCTTGCTATATTTCTTTTATGATATGCCGGTTGATGCAGCTGGTCATCGCACTATGGAATAGAAATTAATTTTTGGTCAAAATTCTGAAACTTACCAATCTACCTTAAAATGGGGTGCTTTACTGGAAAAATATTATAAATTATTACAACCTGCTTTTAGAAACCTAAAACTTATTATATGTTATTATAAATTTACACTCCCGTTAACATTATTTTTAATTCTACAAAATAAACAAAATGTCAGCTTGTTTGGTTAATTCGGTAGTATTCTAATCAGTAATCCGATGATTATTATCTCATATGATATACAGGATACGACAATAGGTATAATTTTTTAAATGGAATACCCTGAATATTATATCACCACCAAAAAAATACTACATTTGATGTAGTTGGTCTATCTCAATTAGTTTCGGAAATATGACCATCCAAATCTGAAAAATAATTTTAAATTATTCTTAGAACGTAATAGAGATACATCTTCCGAACTTCTTTATTTTTTAACGTATAAATAAATAAATACACTGATTTGTTGGGCAGATTCTCTGGTAGAATCCATATCTTTCATCAGAATGTTTTATCTTTAGGATATGCCAGTGTAGGACAAAACATATTAAATTTTAAAATGGAAAACCTTGTAAATTCTAAACACCTATATCTGTCCTTACACTCAGAAGTAGCAAAAAGTTGAAAGGCAATTGTGGTACAAAACTGATATGATGAAAAAGGTAAAAATCTTTGAGAACAGTAGCGAGACTTCGCGAGACTGCACGGAAACAACACAACAATAGCTCTTATTTAAACTCTTTTACTTTTCTTTTTTTTAGTAAACAAGGCTAATAATAAACTAAGTAGATTAAATGTTGTATATTTATGTTTCTTTACAATACATTTTCAAGTTTCTTATTACCCCAATAGAAGTCGTCATATCCTTTTATAATTTTGCGTACATGTAGTTTGAGTATCTACTTTGAAATACACAGCAGGAGCCATTGCACTTCAAAGCTGTTTAGGCCAAAATAATGGATTTCTATCCCATAGTATATCGGCGCGTCGTTGTGTAAAGGATAGCGGCTCCTTTGTATAAAATAGTCCGATTGCAAGCGGCCTTTTTTATGTTTTTTTGTATTATTTTCAAAGGGTACCGAATTTTGCGCTTTAAAATGTTCTTACTATAATGCCTAGTAGGTCGATATGATAAAAAAAATAAGTGACCATCACTGATCTTGGTTGCCAATGTTATTACCTGCGCGAAATAAAAGTTTCTTTTCATGGGCGAAAAATGCGCTTGGATAACACTCATTCCCGAGGTTTGACGCGCAGGCACCAAACAGACTATCCGCATTATCGGAAAGAATTTATCAACGCCTGTCTGGGTTTCCCGTTCGGAGTACGGTACCTAATGACCGTCACGGTTCGACGCACGGAGGGCACGGTGTGCCGGTGTTTGTATTCTGCAATTGCTTTTAAGTGCGCATGCTCGTCTACCCCCGATTTATTTACTGCACAAAGTCGTAAAAATCCGAAAAATGCTTCTTGCCACTGCGGATCTAAATCTGGGTTATCTATGGTGACTATACTTTGGGCACCACTGATAATGAATACCTAATAAGTAGCTATATACAGTTACTGACTGTTTAAACCAATAAAATATTTTTTATTGTGCTCATTAAGATTGCTTACGTTTTAATCCAATTAAATACATTTTTTGTTCAGGTTTTTTCGATTTATTATGCTCAAAGTATAAAAGTAATTTAAAAGCTGAAGGGCTTCCTCCTAATCAACTGTTGACATCGCTCACATCAGTTCGGAAAACTTCCCTAAATAGGCAAAGTATACCGGGTGATGCATCGCCGGGCGGGACATAGGAAATCTTATGTAATGGGGTCAATTATTGGCTCCCCTAATTATTTTAAGAGAAAATTCTATTGGAGTTTATTGAAGAGCATGCAATCTACGTCCATGGTAAAAACTTTAGATCTATTCGGTTAACCCGTTTGCTAGTTAGATGCTAATATATTTTTAAAAATTGTTTACATTATTATCGCCTCATATTTATGAACAACAATATAAATACCAATTAGCGTACGATTTTTTGATAATAATAAAAACACTAAATTATAAAATGACAACGTTATGTCACGCTAACTGGTATTTTTAGTGTTGTTCATAAATATGAGGCGATAATAATGTAAAAATTTTAAAAATATATTAGCATCTAACTAGCAAACGGGTTAACCGAAAATCTAAAGTTTTTGCCATGGACGTAGATTTGCATGCTCTTCAATAAACTTCAATAGAATTTTTCTCTAAAATAATTAGGGAAGCCAATAATTGACCAATAAAAATTAAGTTATTATAGTACCTGTAACGTTTTTATTTATTAGGTTCTTTGTTATGGTATAAAAATAAAAAATATTGAGTATCATTTTCTTAAAAAAAAAACAACAAAAATGTTGATAAACCATAATCGTGGATTCTTGACGCTGGCGAAGGCGAGTTTATTATTGAGGTCATAATTATAAGTAATTATAAGCAATAGCTGGCCATACCATATCAACCATTTACGTGCTTAAAAACCTTTAATGCGAAATTTTATCAGAAAATGTTAACATGCGGGCATTCTTTGCCTAAATCTATATCTACTAGCGTTTAACACACTGAAAGATCAATTTAAACTTTTCGAAAATTTTAAATTTTATACCGTTAATTTCATTAAAAATTTTTGACTACCAAATTTATGTAATATAGTGTTGGTAAAATATTGTATTTGTATGTCCACAGCCTATTAGGCAAATATCCTTTTAAAGCAAAAAGAATGGCCAACTGGTTTATTTCAAAAGTAAAACTGGCCGCCATCTTATAATTGAAACCCCATTTTGTGACTTATAATTACAAAGAATTTAAACATATTAAAAATGTAAAATGAGATAACTAATGGTATTTTCGTTAAAACCGGAAGTGATTTTAAGGTTTTAATAAGTAAAAAGTATTATGCCTTAATTATACCGTAATACAGGGTGGCCCACCATATTCGACACGGTCTGTAGCTGGATAACCATGGGGTTTTATAAAAAATTAAATACTGGAACATATACAGGTCGGATAAGGCCACAGTATAAAATTATTTTACTCTATACAGGATGTCTCAAAAAAGTGTGACGTATCAAAGTTATATTGTTTTAAATGGAACACCCTATATTTTATGACGGTTTTAGATTCTACATAAAAAATAATTTAAGATTGTTTATAGTACCAAGTGTCTAATTTTATTCGTTTTTGTGATATTTGATGTTTTTTCAAAATGCAGGGGTGCAATTAAATTAATTTTATTTTAACAATATAAACTCCTTAAACTTTAAAATTTGTTACAAGATTAGGAAAAGTCTGCCTTATCATACGTAGGTCATATCGAGATCATAGATTATACAGAGTGATCAAAAAATAATTTCAATTTTAGAAAGTCAAATAGCAATATCTCTCTTATTTTAAATGGAACACCCTGTATTTTTTACGTCACATGATGACAAACCTAATGCTCTTTCAAATGGTGTATAGGTTTCCTATACCTATCTTTTATACTTTTTAAGTAAATTCCGTTTTAACATATTTTTATTCCAAATGTCTATTTAAATGTAAGTAGGCTGTGATATAGCTATGCCTATTTACTAAGCCGTTATTGCAAAATGGAAAAAAGCACATAATTATAATGATTTTGTATTATCTGCAACTATTTTTAAAATTCACAGAAAAAAAATTCATTAGTTGCTTATAATGCTTCTTCCATTAACACTTATTTCAGCTGAATGTGGTAATGATAAAACTTGTGTTTTTAAACAATCCTCATGCTCGCCTCTGGTCAGTTATGACGACATTCTGTGACCTATAACTCGTTTCCTTCCATGATCCATAATCACTGTGTCAAAATTTTAAAGCAACTATTAAGGTTATCAGATGGTTTCTCCTGGAATATTTTTTAGGATTAACTCTAGACTAAAGTAAACCATTTTTTCACATCCTACCAGTATTATATCATCTTGTTGTTGTAGAAGAAGGGTTTTTATTTAAAATCATTGAAGTTTCTTTTAAACTGACTAAAACACTAGTAATCAATAAATGGTCGTTGTTATTTTCTTAAGAAAAATATTAATGGCTGCTATGTCACAGCCAACTTTAATTTAAATAAACATATGGACTAAAAATTTGTAAAAACAGATTTTACTAAAAAGCACAAAAGATAGGTATAAGCAATCTATACACCATTTGATAGAGTATTTTATTTGTCATGATGAGATATGGCTATTTGATTTTCTAAAAAATGAAATTAGTTTTTGATCACCCTGTACAATATTTGATATTGATTTGACCTACGTATGATATGGCAGACTTTTTCTAATCTTGTTACATATTTTAAAGTTTAAAGTGTTAAAGTAAAATCAATTTAATTTTACCTCTGCATTTTTAAAAAATCAAATATCATAAAAACGAATAAAATTATACACTTAGTATTATAAACAAACTTGAGTTATTTTTTAAAGTAGAATCTAAAACCGTCATGAAATATAGGGTGTTCCATTTAAAAAATATAACTTTGATACGTCATACTTTTTGAGACACCCTGTATAGACTAAAATAATTTTATACTGTGGTCTTATCCGACCTGTATATGTTTCAGTTTTTAATTTTTTTAAATACCCCATGGTTATTCAGCTACAGACCGTGTCGAATATGGTGGGCCACCCTGTATTTTAAGTAGGTAGTTTCTCTTGAAAAACAAGCAGCCACACACAATTTTTTTTTTACTTTTTACTTTAAACAGAAAAATGCAGTACAAAAAGACATTTTATTTTAACATTTTATTGGTATAATAAATTATATCACCAAATTTAATACATAAACATTACTAGTCTAAAAAGCAGCAATTCATGTAAAAATTATAGATTTAGCAATATATACATACATAATATTTACAGATTCTTTAAAGGTGTTTTTTTTTGCTACAAATAACAAACAGGTACCTAGTAAAACGTAGGTATTTAACAAAATAATACTTATCAGCAATTTCTGCTTTAGTATGTTTATTTATTAACGAGAATCAACACACAATCACAATATACAGAGTGTCTCTAAAAGGTCTGTACAAAATTCCACCAATAATTTCTCGGATCAAAATACAACGATCTAACGCTATTTTCCCTTGTCAAAAAGTTAATCGTTTCCCAAGCAGCAAGCTTACGTCACTTTTTAGTCATTTTTGGGTCAGCAAAGACGTCATAAGATGACGACAAAATGACCTACCTAGGTCACAGACAAAGACGTCCCGTTAATGACGTCTTTAAGATGACGAAAATTGACGCATATACTCTTTTTAAAAACTAAAATGATACGAAATTTTATTTAAAATTTGAAATAGGAAAAAACTCCTTACTGCTTGCAATTTCCTTGTACTGCATCTCTGGGGACACTGTCCAACCTGGAGATGCAGATTTTTACACAAGCCGAAGATATATCCTTCAAAGCTAATTGACATCACCAACCGCAGACCGGTCTTGAAGTACTTTGGTCTCATCGGTACGGTGTAGGCAATAAAAAGCGAAGATGTAGAATAAGCGTGGTAGTTTATTGTCCCTTGCGCCATCTATCGGTAGAGTGTTTTCCCATTTCAATTTTGTAAAATTATTAGTCTTATTTTTCTGTCATATGATATTTCGGTTGGATTTTGACACGAATCATATAATGTCACAAAATTTTTCTGGCGGGTTTTCTAAACATGACGTCATTAGATTTTTATGAGCTAGTATGACGTCATAATTTTCGGTCTGATGACGCCCTATGACCAAAACTAACTTAAAAATTACGTCATAATGACGTCAGCTTGCTGCTTGGGTTGCAAGATACAGGGTGCCAAAGTTTTTATTTTGTTTCGGTTATCTTAAAGGAATTTTATCCTTTTTCTTAGGTAACTTTTTATGTCTCGCTATATTATATTTTTGCACAAAAAAGGTCTCTCAGGTATCTCAGGGTCAGTAGCTCATAGCGATATTTATTTGAGTTATCTTTTTTGTGCAAAACATATGGGAGAATAAAATTATCTACTATAATCATAATATACCGAGGCAAAAAAAGTAATGACACTTAAAACAAATGCAAAAGGCTGCAGGTGGCTCCATCTATATTTAAAAGCAAAAATACGAGTAGATTTCGATTCCTTTCTTTAAGAAAACTCCTAATACGGAATTTTGCAAAATAATTATTGCAGTTATAATTAAAAAAATAAAAAATATCTATTTTATGCTAGTTAAAAACTTTAACACACGATTAACTTTTCGACCGAAGTAAATTGCGCTAGATCGTTATATTTTGGCTTAAGAAATCTATGGTAGCATTTTGTACAGACTTTTAGAGACACCCTGTATTTTAAAAAACAACAGAAAAGGTTATTATTCTCTAAAAAAATCAAATGATGTTCATAAACCTAATTTAAACTCAGCCCCTAATTTAAATACACAAAAATGTTACTAAAGCAAAAAGTTTTAATTTTTCTGATCGCGGTTTTAATTAAGAAATAATACGATTTTGTAAGAATCTAAATATACTCCCTCTGTTGTAAACTATCCTTGAGCAACCTGTTTTGATGCAGGTACGTAAAACACATCCAATGGTACATGGGTTAATAATTTATTGGAAATACTCATAAAAAGACCAGCCAGCTTCTTTCTTAATTGTGGCAGCATTACTTTAAATACTTCGTGACCATTTTCTCTAAGAAATAGGTTTATAGCTTGAGCTAAAATAAAAACAAAACGTTATCATAAAAATAGAGTTTCACAAAATTTGTTCATGTTCTAGTTCTAAATACTCAGTGTTAAGTTAAATTATTATAATTAACAAGCATATACTCGCAACTCAGAAAGTTAAAAAGAGACGTATAATCGTCCCACGGTCAATGCCTGCAGGCAACCCTTGATACAATGAGTGAACACGTTGTTCATGCGGTTACCTACATCGCATTGCATCATATTGTTTTTCGCATTCGCGCAACACCACAAGGTGGTGTTGTTTTACGGCTATGTGTCGTGGCGAAGGCGCAGTGACGGAAAGTGTTATGCACCTGAGCTACTCCGTTTTTCTTTCCCCTTGCCCCTCATGCACCAACCCCTCTTTTGGTTTTTGTGCTTCAAACGTGTTTTTTTATGGTCAAGGATGGATTTTTAAAATTATTTATTTAAAAGGAATTAGATATTAAAAAAGATTATTATTATAAAGCCAAGAAAGGTTAAAAACAACGAAATTTTAAAATTTCTTAAAGTATTTCTCTTTCCTTGTCTAAGGATGCGTTCCAGTGACTAACTTTTTAGAGCAGTTCAAGAGCTTCAAGCCCTGGAGCGTGACGCACAAAAGTTTTCGTCACTGGAAAGCAACCCTGATGTCTATGTCTTTGTTTCATGGCTCTGATACTAAGTTAATTCGCCAGTTCTCCTGTTCTGGTCATATGAGCGATTCCGCTCATAAGCTTTTTCGGATTTGTCCGTGGAAAATCTAGATAGTTAAGCTCGAAACTCCCAAAAATTCCTATCATATGAATAGGAAACACTTAAAGCAATTAACTTAAGCGATGAACTTCTGAACATGCATAAATTGGCTGTATTCCTTTTATGCTCCAGAACCGCCCAGAACGACACCATAAGTGTTCCTTTTACAATTTTTTGACATTTTTTCATGTTGTAGAACCGTTCTTGACACTATTAACAGTTCAGAGAACGGTTCTACAAGGTAAAAGGAATACACTAATTGTAAAAATCAAGAACTGCTACTGGCAATGCGCATAACCGGTCACCGTCACCACTGACGATTTTTCGCAAGGCGCGGCAATCTCTTCGACCATCATGTGCTTTGACACCAAAACGTAAAAACATCAGGTTGTAGAAATCTTCCCTCACAATGCTTAGCACTACTCGGAGGCCGAGGAATTAGTGATTAATATACTTGTTCTGTTTTTAAATTTAGTTAGGTTAGGTTAACTACCGCGTAATATGTAAACTAACAATGCACAGTTTCCGTTCGTTCTCGGTAGTGATTAGACGTTGGAAGGGAGGTCATACCGGGCTCTCACGTGGATTCGTGCATGGAGGATGTAGAATACGTTCTGGTGCCCCGAGGAAGACAGGAAACCCACTGCTAAATTGAAAAGGCATCTTTTTTCTGGAGCTAGGCGCTGTGAGTGAAGATTCCTATAACCTGATGTTTTTCTGTTTGGCGTACTGCACGAGGTATTCTTCAATGGCGGAGAATGTAGGCGGGCGCTGCGGGTGACGTCAGTACTGAAAGAAACCGGTTATGCGCGGTACCAGTAGCAGCTCTTGGGAAGATGGCCGCAATTTATGCATTTCATAGCTTTGTTATTGACATGTGCTAGGAACTTCTGGGAGCTACAAAGCTCGACTATCCAGAGGTTTCAACGACAAAGTCCTGGAAAACTTATAAAGTGACATCGCTTATATGATCGGAAGGGGAGAGCTGGCGATTCACTAGCATGAAAGCCATAAAACAAGCAAGCAAGCAACAAACTAAAAGTGAGCGGTGCTTTAAAACCATTGAAAACGATTAGAAATTAAAAAAAAAGGACTTAAACTGTTAAAGTAATTTGGATTATAAGAAATCAATCCTCGAAACTTACTTAAGATTTGGTTATTTCTAAAAATATTTTTGACCATCATCCTCATATTTTTTTACAGTTAGATCAACATTTAAAGCATCCACATGTATGTACTTTCTACCATCCTTTTCAACGAGACTAGCTTTTCCTTTTAACATACAGTCCAGATCATCTAAAAATAAACATAATTGTATTAAATAATAACAATAGGTATTAAAAATTTAATAAATTAAACGAATGCATGTCACTAGTCGTCTCTTTTGCGTCACTTAAGCGGATTTAACATCCGGTAGAAAAAAATTATTGACGAAAAAATCAATTTGTTTTTATTGAAAAAATAAGCTATAAGACAATAAAAATAATAATAATATTAGGATAATTTATTGCTATGTTTTAGTTATAACAAATATTTTTTCAGCTATCATTTTTAAATGTTGAAGAATTGTAATTCTTAAATGTGATCGTAAATTTCTACTTTACTATCTCATGTGAATTACAGCTCAAAATGTTTATTCTTTAGTTTTCCGATGATTCTTTAGCAATTTTTTCAAGAGAAGAATGCTGACGAAGCAAAGCTGACTGTGGACTTATGTTAAGGAAGCAAAAATAGTTAGATATTCATGTACGAACCATTTTTTTTTTTATCTTTGGACAATCCACGAAGGCTGAAAGCCTAAATACTAACGTACCGTGGGTGTCTTAAACAGGAGTAAGAGGAAGTTTGTTAACACGGGACTTAAAAACTTAAAGATTTGGGGGAAGGAAAGACCTCCGCTGGCAGTAGGTTCCACAGTCTAGAAACTCTAGGGATAAAAGAACGAACGAAATGGGAAGTTCGGGGCCTGTCCAATTGGACCGTATAGGGATGCATACGTGCGGCACCACGAGTTTCTCTGTTGGTAGCTGCAAGAGGAGGGACTATACTGGATAATTCGTCGGAGCAGAAGCCGTAAAAGTATCTATAGAAGAGCGATAGATCTCCCACAGCTCGACGATGGGCAAGAGAAGGAAGTCTTTGAGTAAGTAAAGGATCATTAATAAGCTTTTATTTGAATGGCATCAAGAATGCTGAGGGTTGTAGGGGATGCCATTCCCCAGACATGAGAACAATATTCCAGAGAGGGTCGAATTTGGGACACATAAATTGGAAGGGGAAAAATACTTTTGGCTCGGAAAAGAAATCCAAGCTTTTTGACGCCGCGGTGGCTATAGATACAATGTGTTTATGCCAGTTAAGGTTATTTTCAAATGTGACGCCCACAAGGTTAAATGTGTCTCCGCTCTGCAAAACCTGGCCACTCATAAACAAAGGGTGAGTGTTTGGTGATTTTTTCGCGACAAGGAACATGATTGTGTTTTGGATGCATTAAATTGAACGAGATTTATGGCGCCCCAATCCAATATCAAATTCAGATCCTCTGAAAGAGATATCTGCATCGCCCTGCGTTTGCCTTCCAAGTAGGGTTGAGAGATTGGCTTGGGAACCTGAAAAATGGAGTGAAGGGTACTATCGTCAGCATAACTATGAATTGGATTGGTTGAGGAAGAAAGAAGGTCGTTGATGTAAAGAAGAAACAAAGTTGGTGCTAGTACTGAACCCTGAGGCACTCCAACATTAATTTCGTGAAAGCTTGAAGAGTCGCCATCAACAATGACTGATATACGTCGATTAGAAAGATAACTGGAGAGCCAAGAGCAGAGTTTAGTTGGAAGACCATAGGAGGGAAGTTTATTAAGAAGTGCGTCATGCCAGACTTGATCGAAAGCTTTAGATATATCAAGAGCAACGATCTAGGACTCACCTAGAAACTCAAGAGATTTGTTCCAGTTGTGTGAAACAAAGGAAAGAAGATCTGCTGTAGATCTCTTGTGACGAAATCCGTATTGCCGGTCATGTAAAATTTTATGTTTTTCTAAATACCTAAGAATTTGCTGGATTTCTCCATTACTTTACAAAGCATTGAGAGGAGTGAAACCGGTCTATAGTTGGATGGAAGAGATTTAGATCCTTTCTTGGGAATAGGCTGGACACGTGCAGCTCTCCAGCTGTCTGGAAAAATACCCGTGTCATAAGAAATTCGATAGAGCCTGGTTACCATACCCTGTTAAATCCTCTTAAAACAGCTAAGAGCTGTGGTTACCCGAATAATATGCAATATACGTTTCTACTGATATTTTACGTTCTTAACCCATTAATGCCGTATTTTACGTTCTTAACCCATTAATGCCGAGAAAAACCTTTTAATTTTTTTTTCTTTTTAGATAAAAACAGTAAAAATAAGGATAATTTGGAAAAAATTAAAACAAATTATCAAGCATTCTAGAGGTGGGTAGTCATTTGTAGACATTATAGCCAATAATATGGAGTACTTATAATATAATTAAAATTTAAAATTTTTAAATTAGAGCCTTTTGCTGGCATTATATGGTTCCTCTAGGCGTTAATGGGTTAAAACGACTTCATAGTCAGTTTTAATTTATACATATACTTTTTGTTTACCAAATTGTCCCATAAATGTTCCATTTCCACTTGCGGGTAAAATAATAAGTACGCCACTGCTCTGATATCTGGCGTTAATTTTTAATGAAGGAATGTTGATTTTCGCTTCAAATGGTTTGCCATCTTCAGACAACCTAAAAGTTGACGTCTATTTTAATAAGTATATATAATGAGAGGTCTTATTAAAGGATCAATAAATCAACATGTCCAAGTCTTTTTTTCCAAAATTAAAAAATGTGCAATAATTTTTACTCTTTCCATGGGTTTGCCCATGTTAACTTATATATCCACAGTCCAATTTTAAAAGCTTTTTCGAATTTAATGGAAACAATTGCGTTTAGACATTGTTTAAATATTTTTAGAAGAGTCAGTTCAGTGTTCTATTTTGCACAGTTTCTGTTTTTAGGCAGATTCGCCTGTTTCAGCTTGTCTTTAAAATTTCTCTTATTAAATTTAAAAATATTTATTAATTATTATAATTGCTTATGTAAGTTATGTATTTAAACCTTTTTCTTTAATTTTTTATTTTTTATCTTTCAAAATAAATAAAAATATTAGTTAGTTGGGTTATTTATGTAGTATTCGAATCCAGTACTCACAATTAGAAATATCTTTCAAAGAGCTTTAAGTAAAATACTAATTGGATATGAAGATCTTTAATAATTGTGAATATATCGCGAAAGATTTATAAAACATTCTTACTTTTTGATATCGCATCAAGTGTGCGTGAAAGCACTATTCTAACATTACACTGGCGTAGAATAATTTCATTTCCTGGGGTGGATGAAGAATGTTTCAATCTCGTTTACCTTGTTTTGTATCACAAAAACAAAAAAAATCGCTCAAAAAAATTTGAAGAGCAAAAAAAAACGTTCCTTATCTTCAGAAAGACATAACTACTGATTTTCTTTGTGCTTAAATATCTTCTTTCACAATTTTCAACCTTTCTTAAGGGCATAACGCTCTCAGACTTGGCGTTTTCCGCTCGCCGCTTACGCTTGGCATCGTTGCCGTAGCCTAAGTTTCGTTATATCTAACTGCAAACTCCTGTGATATACCTAGATAAGATTAGATTAGATTAGATTAGATTAGGAGGTGGATTGCATATTCTTTATCACTGCAACTTGCTCAGGTTTATTGTGTGTCCTCCGTCCATAGGTTAGAGCACGCTGTCCAAGCCGGTCTTTTTAATCAGACTCCACAAGCTTGAAACCGGCTCCTTCGTAAATCTTGCCGCTTTAGGTTTTTCTTCACCCAGCTTTGCAAACCGCAGACGACAAAGGGCTTCACAGAAGCACCATACATGTTCTGCGGTTTTTTCCTCCTCCTGGCAGAACCTGCATAGGTTTTCTTCTACCAGGTCTATGATTTCCAGGTGTTTATTCAGTCTGCATTAACCTGTTAATTGACCCACTATTATTCTTACTGCCTTCCGGTTGTAATTCAGAAGGTTCGTAAACTCCGGCAAGTAAGCCTTGATGAATACTTTCGCTTGACGCTGTCCTCGTGTTCTTCTCCACCAGTCTTGGGATTCCCTCATAATCCATGATCTAATACATGACCTTACTTGGCATGACGGAATACCGCAGTAGGGCTTGGGACCTACCATCGTCCTGTCAGCCCCCTCCTTTGCCAATTTATTAGCTCCCTTATTGCCTTCGTGGCCTTCGTGTCCTGGTACCCAGGCAATGGTTAGCTTGTTGGACGCACCCACCTCTTCCAGGGCAACTACACAGTCCCGCAACAACTTAGAGCTGATTTTGCATGACCTGATCGCCCTGATGGCTGCCTGGCTGTCCGAGTAAATTACTATGGTTTTATCCACATAATTCCTTCTGAGAATTTCCCTAGCACATTGTTCTATGGCTACAATTTCAGCCTGGAACACAGTAGGGAGTTGTCCGAGACCCAAGTTTATTGTGGTCCTTGGTTTGTCCCCATATATGCCTGCTCCAACTCCTTGGTCTGTTTTGAACCCGTCTGTGTACCAGATTAGGTCGGCTTTAATGGGAGGTCCTGTCACCCAGTCCTTTCTGTCCGGTATCAAGGTTTGAAAACCATTGTTTAGCCAGTAGCTTGGTACCATTTTGTCTGAAGGCATCTCACACACTGAGTTGACTTCTTGGTCCTCCTTGAATCTCCATTGTATGGCCCTTTCCTGTCTTATAATAGGACTCTGACCTTGCTTGAGACGGTATTGTACCGCTTTCACTTCACCCTGTATGTATGTGTGATATACCTAACAGAAATTATTTTTTTATTATTCAGGCTGGCATCGTTTAAAATTATTTAAGATAGACAGATGAAACTAGCGTTTTTAGGATCATACCTTTTGTCGTTCCTTTTATATCACTGATGATTCAAAAATTATATTTATTACCCACACCAACTAATATTTTTATTTATTTTATACGATCAAAAATAAAATAGGTCCATTATTTATTATTATTTTAATAATTAAGGCAATGTTAAACCATTATCTTTTTTTAGTTGGAGGTGGTAAGAGTAATAGGTGTTGCCTAAAGTTTATTAAGAAATAGAAGTAATAGTTAATTTAGACGTACGCTAATAATTGTAGTAAAAACGATTTATGATATTCATTAATGGTAGGAAGTTAATTTTTACGGGATTTAAGTAGATATAATAAACCATCCATAAGCAAAGTTAAATTTAGGATAATTTTAAATATAGCCGTTGAATATAATTTTTTAGGAAACCCCATGGCGATACCATGTGTTTAAATAGTATACAGGGCTATTTTTAAGTTGATAAACTCCATTTAACACACTGTAGAGAATACAAAAATAAGAACATTTTTCAAATAAAATTATGTTCGAAAATGCTTCGTTTTCCAAAATACAGGGTGTTAAAATTTTAAGAAAAAAATTGCCTTTTAAAGCGGGCTTTACATCTGACAAGTTATTTATTAAAAACTTGTTCGATTACTTTGTCAAATATTTGATAAAGAAGTTGAAAAGTTGGATGTTTTTACTCTTTTCAAGTTATTGTCAAATTTATTTTCAATTTCATCAAATGGTTTTCTAGGATTATCATAACTAGTAACTAATTACTAAAAGGCCCCTAAAAATATTGATGACAAGTTTTAATTTCTATAAGTACCAGTGATCTCGATGGATTACCAATATTATAACCTGCACGAAACGAAAGTTACATTTCATGGGCGAAAAAACCGGTTTGTGCGCAAGCCAGTTGAGGTAAACGCACCCGGCGCCAAACAAACTATCCGCATTATCGAAAAGAATTTGTTGACGGCGTCCTGGTTTTCTGTTTCGAAGTACGGTAGCTAATGAGCGTCACGGTCAGACCGCGGACAGAGAAGGGTACGAGGTGCCGGCAGAGACAACAATGAGACGAGTAACTGGTCCTTACAATTTGTTCATTGTATTTATCTCTTTCTGGTTTAACTCAAGTTCCAATAAATATGTCTTTGTCTTTCATCATGGCAGGTTATCGTAGATGGAGCAATCATCGCTTTGCCCTGGTTGCCAAGTTGTTTACAATTTCTGCATGTAAACTTTAATGTCCTTATGGCTCGCATCTAATTAAGAGAAGAAAATCTAATTAAGAAAGAAAATATACCATGAATCGAATATTTTTAACTTGACAAACGTTGCCGCAGGCAGTCACGCCGAAATGTTATTCGATATTTGTGTTTGATATTTTCAATGGCCGATTTGTTTGGACAGTTTGTTTACATTTTCTGTGATTTATTGTGTGTTTCGTGTTTTTTACCTTTAATTGGACTTTGAATATTGACTTTTATTAGTGATCACAGTGTATATATTAAATTTGTGCTTTTCAACAGATAATTTAAGGTAATATTGACATGGTTATCTGTATGAAAAATCTTTATAAAAACCAAATAATTGACATTTTTAATTAGGTGTGTGTAATTATTCAACTAAACCCCAATATTTTATATTAATAGGAAACAAAAACAAGTACCTAACATTAAGGGCAAAAATAGCACGGCTATATAATTTGAATATGGCGGGCAAACGATAAAGTCGACTCACGCGCCATCTGCGTTTACCTTCCTTGAAGGTCCAGCAGCTATCCCTCTCTCGGATAATTTATTTACATTTAGTTGCTCGTCTCATTCTTGTCTCTGGTGCCGGTGTTTGTATTTTGCCACGGCTTTTAAGTGCTCATGTTCGTCCACCCATTCATTTGTTTACTGCGCGAGGGCGCAAAAATCCGAAAAATGCTTCTTGCCACTGCGGATCCAAATGTAGGTTATCTATGATAAGTACTTGAGCAAGCTACTTGATAAATAAGTTGAGAATATTTTTAACCGTCAAGTCACTTGAACAAGCACTTGTTTAATTAATTGATCAATTACTTGTCAGGTGTAAAACCCGCTTTATTATTATAACTTTTCTACCACTCCAGATATTTTCACAAAATTTGGTACACTTTTTTGACCATTACGTTACATTTTTGCTGTAAAGTTTTTAAAAAATGTACCAGTGACGTTCGAACAAGATTTGTATTGAACGTTTTTTAAGAAAAAAATAGTACGCCACTGCTTTTTCTTAAAGCAATAAAATTTTGAAATAATTATTTATTTTGGAGTAAATTTTGGTCCCTTGCAATTTTTCCGTAAGACAAACGGTTTTCGCTAAAAAAAATAAAAGCCATATTAATGCATTGCAAAATCGCCAAAATCTGACATGGTGTTTTGTATGTAAAATTTGTTTATGTCTATTTTGTATTAAAAAGTCAAAAACTTTCATTACTACATTGTTAACCTGATACATCATATTAGATTTTAGCGTCTTTGCAATGCATTAAAATGTTTTTTTAACGAAAACCGGCAGCGGCGGCGCGTCGGGGGGCAAGGGGGCCGGACCTCCCACTTCGTTGGACATTAACTAATATTGTATTACCAGCGCAAAATATTATTAGAAATAAGAATAATTAATTTTGGTATCCAGCTAATAATAAAAATATGTGTTTAATAGATGAATATATATATTAGCATTTTCGATTGGTAAAAATATACAGGGCGAGTTAAAACTAAAAATATGAAACATGCCTGGAAGTTAACTACTTTTATTTTTAAAAATAGAACAAAATGTTATAAGAAAATGCTGTAGAGAATTAAATTTTATGTTAAAATTTAAAGTTAATGCATGAGATCCAAAGAATAATGTAAATGTCAATTTTTTACATTACGCATTACAACTTAAAAAATGGGCAGGAGGGAGCAAAATTTAACATAAAATTTAATTATTTTAAATATATTTGTAAAATTTGCTGCCTTAAGCTAAGTATTTTGAAAACTGTTAAAGCAATGTAAAAAAATGACATTTTTAACAAGCTTTTATTAACTTGGGTTGTAACTATCTATCTATCTATCTATCTATCTATGTAACGGAATCTTTGAGCCTAATTTTTACCAACTTCCAGCTATTCAATTTCTTTGAAACTTTGCACACGTATCAAGGACCGATGACAATGCAATAATTTAAAAACAGTATCCCGTTAAGTTCCAGCATTTTCCAAGAAAACCGGAAAAGTGAAAAATCGTACGTTCTGGTGGAGGCGCCAGATTAGACAATTGAATAATCGACTCTAACTTGACAACATTTGCCGACGGGTTGGGGACCAGGATAAGGTTGCAACACCTTAGTTAAACAAACAAAATGGCGAAGGAATTTTTTAGTGAATAAACTGGAGCATTTAACTAATTGATATATCGAACTAAAAAATGAAAAATAAATAATAGTTTAAAAAACTAAAAAACACGCTTTTATATGCAACCGAACTAAAAATTAGAAAATAATTTTTCATTACAAAAGTTTGTCACTTCAGAATAAAAGAGTGGGGTGCTTAATATATTAAATGTTATAATTATTCTATTTGCAAATATCTATGAGGGAAAAGTTATGAAAAAAATAGTAAAATGCACCCTACGCTTTTTACTCTGAAGTGACAAACTTTTTGTAATGAAAAATTATTTTCTAATTTTTAGTTCGGTTGCATATAAAAGCGTGTTTTTTAGTTTTTTAAACTATTATTTATTTACTTTAGTCTTTTTACTTTAAATTTTGACATAAAATTTAACTCTCTACAACATTAACTTATACAATTTTGTCATATTTTTAAAAATAAAGGTACTTTAATTCTAGTCATTTTTCATGTTTGTAGTTATAACTCGCCCTGTATATTACTAATCGAAGTAAAATTTTCTATTATTAGTTTTGGACCATGCGATCAGTTTTCCCAAAAAATTTTTAAAAATTTTAAAATTTTCGGTCCATTTGTCCTCTTGTAAGGCCTATCCTGGGACACACTGTACAGGGTGAGTCAACGATAGAGTAAAGTTCATTATTTTATTGGTTTCAAAAGTTATGAGAAAATAGTAAATACAAAAGATGTAAAGATTCTTAGGATACACAATTTAAAATTATTTTAAAGTATACAGGGTGGTTCAAAAAACCGTGACGAATAAAACATAATTTTTTTAAAAGAAACACCCCATTTTTAAATTTTGTTTTGAATTTCTTTTAAAATTCTTTAACTTTTTTATTAATAATAATGCATACCTAAACCTAATAGTTTTTCCAATATTTCAATTTTTCTAAAAAGAAAATAATTTTCACACTTGCAAAAAAATTACGATAGCGCCATTATTTTTGAAGGTAGATCACTCATATTTGATATTAGCGTTATTCGAAGATGACGTAAAAGATATATGCAACGGAATTTTAATTAGATGCTACAGGGTGTTCAAAATAAACGAATATATTTGGATAATTTTAAATTGAAAAATCTCGATTTTTTAAATGGCGCACCATATATATTATAATTTTTTCTGAAAGATCTTACAAAAACCCACAACTTTTATTAAGTATGTCATATACCTATTTTTAATACTTTGCGATTTATTTTAACTTTTCCAATATTTACCCTTCTTTCTGTCTAAAGCGGGTTTTACACCTGACAAGTAATTGATCAATTAATTAAACAAGTGCTTGTTCAAGTGACTTGACTGTTAAAATTTTCTCAACTTGTTTATCAAGTAGCTTGCTCAAGTATGTAAAGAAATTAAAACTTGTCATCAATATTTTTAGGGGCCTTTTAGTAATTGGATAATAGTTAACATAACCCTAGAAAACCATTTGATGAAATTGAAAATAAATTTGACAATAAAAAAGAGTAAAAACATCCAAATTTTTAATTTCTGTATCAAATATTTGACAAAGTAATTGAACAAGTTTTTGATCAATAACTTGTCAGGTGTAAAGCCCGCTTAAGACTATTGCTATAACATTATTTGGCCTTGACAAAATGACATTGTCAAATTTTAACCTGACATCTGAGTAAATAAATTCATAAAATTTATTGTGGTGTCAGTAAATTAAAAAAAATAAGTATGGATTTTCCTAAAGCTGAATTAATTGATATGATTTATATACTGGGTGAGGCGCAAAGAAATTCTTTGTTGGCAGTAAGACTTTACAAGGCGAAGTACCTTAATAGACGTGTACCGACTAGGCAATCTCTTCAGTGTTTAATGGAACGGTTTAATGCTATGATGTGTTATATTATTTAACTGAACCTGTATATCCCTATGTTTTTAAAAAACTTTTACCTCAAAAAATGGAACGTAATGGTTAAAAGACGTGTACCAAATTTTATAAAAATAACTGAAGTAGTAGGAAAATTATGATAAAAAAGATTTTTTTAAATTTAACACCCTGTATTTCGGAAACGAAGCATTTTCGAAGATAATTCATTTTAAAAAATGTTCCTATTTTCTTGTATTCTAAGCACTGTTAAGAGGAATTTATCAACTTAAAAATCACCCTGTAATAAAACAGTTTTTTACGGTAAACAGATGGGTCAGTATCGCTTCTTATTCGGAAGTTTTAATAAAATCATACAAAAATTAATAATAATAATAATAATAGGAAAAAGAAAATTAAAAAAGAAGTTCTTACTTCAATTTTGACATTGAAAAATTACTTGCTCCGTATATCAACATTTCCTTTAAGGATATCTTGTACCCATTGGGTCCTCCTGTTAACGAAAGAGACAGCTCATCCATAAGAAATGGTTCCACTGATGGTAGCTCTATCTCCTTTATTCCAGCTGCCAAATACGGTTGTAGGTGGTGAAGAGCACTGATGAAACAGTCTATAACTTTTGGGTCGCCCTCGTAGCATTGTTTTACGTAAGGTGCTAAAAAACAGAATTCATCAACAAACAACAACAAAAATATATGACATATAATAATATTTAAAAAATACTTTTTACTTTAATGTGTAAAAATTACCTAAAAAATAAAAATTTACTTATTTTTACAGAAGTAAAAGATGAGGGATTTTTCGAAAATCAGTGACATAATAGCTATTTATGTATCAAGGGCGTTACTTTTTCAATGACTAATTACATTATTTATTCGCAATATAAAAAATAAGTTGCACCTGTACCTGTATACGTAAGTAGATAATGACTGGTGTTTAGTTTGACTTTGATGTTTCTATCAGTTAGTCAGTTGGCATTTTTATTTAACGATTTGCTCAAAATGGAAGAAATTCCACAAAATATAAGAGAAAAGGCCATAAAAGCGACTGAAAACCTTTTGCCAGTTAAATCAAGGCAACAGTATGATCGGGAGTATGGCATATTTGGTATTTGGAAAGATGCGAACGCAATTCTTAAAATAACCGAAACAGTTTTAATGGCATATTTTCAGGAACTGGTAAGTTATTGATTTTATTTTTAATACATATGTTTAACAAACTTTATTATTTTTAGTCGGAAAAATACAGTCCGAACTCTCTCTGGACCAAGTATTCCACTCTAAGGTCTACGTTGATGGTCTATGAAAATATAGACATTTCTGCAATACCATCGTCTCATATCTTTTTAAAAGTTAAGTCGAAAGGATACGTCCCGAAAAAGTCTAAAGTTTTGGAAGGAGCAAAAATTTTAAAATTTATTAATGGACTGTTCTTCTATACAAAATAGCGTTAGTGCTACCACCGCTGCTACCATCACAAAAAACACCGACCATTGTATAGTGGGATCAGCTACATTTTCCGGGACATTTCAAAATTGTAATTTTAATTTTGGGAATAAAGTTTAATTTTTAGTATTGTTTAAGGAAAAATTATTTTTTGTATAAACTTGATCTTTATTGTGAAAGAAATAAAATTGATAAGCAATAAAATTTCCATATTAGCGCATTAGGGCATTATAAGCGGGCATTATCATAATGCCCGCTTATAATCCCCTAGGTGTGATAGCGGGTATTATTGCTACCATAACATATTCCGTTTTTAAGTTATTACAGATCAATAATAGATGGGTAAAACATAAAGAAATAAATGTGCAAATATTTTATAATACAGGGTGCGTTGTTAAAACTTACAATGTCTGTAGTTTCTATACCAAGGGAAATATACAGAGTGAGCCAAAAAGCCAAAATAATGTTAGTACTTCATATAAAAAAAAGTTCCATCGCGCTTCCTTATGGAGTTATTGACCTTTAAAGTTAGGATTAAAACAAATGTATTTTATTTTTAACTTCTGAACGGTTGCCACAATAATAATGATATTTGGGCCTTTAAATATGGGCAAATGATTGCAAAGTAAGTCATGATTATACTGGGTGAGACGAATTTTTTCGCTAATTGTATGCATTTTTACAGTGGTGACAAATTTGACATTTTGGATTAACCGTTGGATTCCCTATTCATTTTTGTACAAAAAGGTATACCTTATTTAAATTGATATCTTGGACCGTGTCTCATAAAATTGTATTTTAAATCCAGACATACCAGCATTTTGTATGTAATAATAAAATCCATTATACAGCGTGTCTTCGGAAGTTTTTAACAAATGGGAAACTTTTTATTTTTATTTTTACGAAAAAAGTGTCTCTCCATAAAAAGCTCTGCTTGATGAGATAATACATTTCCACAAAAATATTTAAAGGTTGGATGTACAGGGGGCTTTAAAATGACTTATTTCCAAATTAAAATGAGGCTTATTCCCTAACTACAGTACCAAACTTTTAAGGGGATTTTTTATGTCTTTTTATGAAGAAAAGTTCTCATAAATATATGTCCGGAGCTGCTTCGTTTCTGATATACAGGGCGTTAAATGTATATTGTTTGTTTTTAAATATCTTAAATACGAAGCCAGATACAGAAGAAATGTTCTCTATTAAAAATTTGTATTTTTAGTTGCTTTAAAGGAAAAAAATATAAAAATTGCATAAAAAGCTAGTGGCATCCATTTTTTTCTCAATAATATTGGCTGTTGTGCCCGCTGTACGACACTGGCGTTTTATTAGTCTTTATAATTTTTCCTTTAAGACAACTAAAAATACAAATTTTTAGTGAAGTACATTTTTTTGTATCTGGCTTCGTATTTAAGATATTTAAAAACAAACAGACCTCGAAAAATATTGAACGCCCTGTATCTCAGAAACGACGCAACTCCGGACATATCTTTATAGAAACTTTTCTTCATAAAATGACATGAGAAATCATCCTTTAAAGTTTGGTACCGTATTTAGGAAATGACCCTTATTTTAATTTGGAAACAAGACATTTTTAGCCACCCTGTACTTCCAACCTTTAAATATTTTTGTGGAAATGTATTTTCTCATTATGCAGGACTCTTTGTAAAAAGACACTTTTTTAGTAAAATTAATAATAAAAAAGTTTTCCATTTTTAAGAACTTCCGAAAACACGCTGTATACATGTTTTATTATCTAAAATTATTAATTTTAATTTTTGCAGCACAGCCATTATATTGCAACAAAAAATCATAGCCTCCTTATTTTTTAAGATACAATTATCCTCTTCATAACTATGCATTTATTATTTAATTTTAGAAAATTGTATGTACTTACAGTTTGTAGAAATAATACTAAAAACAGGATAAATTCCTTTTTAATTTTTTGGTTATCCAAATTCATTATTACTTATTCATTTTCAATAATTTCTAATAAATTTATTTGCAAACTGTCTAATTTTTAAACTAGTGACCCTTTGGTTCAGCTGATATCGCCTTTACCCATACATCATTTTTTGCCGGCGTTGTACATTTAAATTACTGGCATTGCCAACACTCTTTAATGGCAAGGCATTGGCAAAAGGTATCAAAAAGACGCGAAAGTGGGCAATTGGTCGTTATTAGGCAACGTGTTGCAGATAATGTGATAGCATCCGTCATTAATAAGTTATGCCAAAAAATGCGTTTAGGATGATGGCATCCATCATTAATAACTTATGGGCAAAAAATGCGTTTAGGATAATGGCATTTATCATTAAATAAGTACTGCAAGTTTTATAAGTTGAATGTCCCAAAAGTTAAATAACATATTTAGAATTTTGTAATCGAAAAAATGAGAAAAAAAGGCAGGAAAACTTTATCAATAAAAAATTACATAATATAAATTTTTATACCGTAACAATAAACCAAAAAAAATAAAAAGTATGTAATAAAATTTAAAAAAAGATAGTTAATCAAAAAAAAACACTTTAAAATAGTAAGTATTTAAGGGACACTTACACTCAATTGTCAGATCCAAAACATAGGAGAAATATGTTAAAGGGGTTAAATGTCAAAAAAACTATTAAATATATATAAATTTTTTTTATTAACGCGTCTTTAAAACTTTTAATAAGGCTACTCCCTGATTTCATATAATTTTTTAGGTAACTACAAATTTAAAAGGTTTTAAACAAAATGTTTACAGCTCCTAACAGTCTACTTAAATAACACGCCTTCTTGACTAGCCATCACCAACTAATTACATAACACACACTAATTAGGTAATGAATACACTTAATTATGTCTACTAAAAACTCTTTTCTTTAAAAAAGAAACTAAAAACCACGTAGAAAACCATTGCACAAAGCGGCCAAACAAAATCAAGGTTGCCTCATCTGTCAAATTGTTACATCTTGCATTTCGGCTAAGCGAGAAATTTGAATTTATCACCTTCGGTCGAAATCGTCGAAATTAACCTAGCTAATTTTACCATCATTTTATTTTTATTCTCTCAAAAATACATAATAAACATTTTGTTTGACTTAGTTTTTATTTGCATGATTTGTATCAATAAAATGTTAGGAAAACGCCATTTCCTTTAAATTATGTAAAACATAAAATAATGTTGTTTAGCCACCATTATAAATAAAACAGATCAAAAAAATTGCTCGAATGTTAGTTAAATACCAATGTTAAAAATATGGTTTGAAAAGTATAAATATGCGTTGAAGGTTTGCCTTCAAAAATCCAATATTTATTTGCCTGCAACAAAAAGGCATGCTTTATTTAATCAGGATTGGTATGCCGCCATTTTGTATGCTTGCCGGCAATCTGCCTGCATGTAAAATTTATTGGCAATTGAGTGTTTATTTAGGGTTAACTTTTTGATGCGTATTAGATGTTGGCATAATATTGCCACCAATTGCCAGTGCTTTTACCATCCAATGCCAATATGAAAATGTATATTGCCGGCAAATAGTGTTTGCTGGGATAGTGTTACATTGCATAAATGGATATTTAGGTTTATTGTAGTAGGCTTGAAACAAAACACTAATTCAAAGTGTAAAAAAAAGCTTTGAAGTGTTAAAAAGTTAGTTTTTTACACTTTATGTAGTATACTAGGAATGAAGGACTTTAACTTCATTTATATTTCAAAAACAGCATATTTTTTAACGGTCATGGAAAATAGCTATTTACGTTACTAGACCGGAAAATGGTATTTTACGGGTCGACGAAAACATTTACAGGGCGAGCCGTAGGCGAGTCCTGTAGTTTTGAGGAGACCCGTAAAAATTATTTCCGGTCGAGTATCGTACATAATTTTTTTATTGACCGGAAAATTGAATTTTCCACTCAATTTTTAAGCGGAAAATGCTATTTTACAGGACTAATTTACTTTCCGGTCCCTAGCTTACTTTTCGGTCTCTCATTTACTTTCGGTCCCTGATATCAAGAAATCCTGTTAGCCATGACAAAATTGTCAGAGTTCAATTGTTACTATTTGACAGTTCAAGATATTGTAAAGTAAAGAAAGCATCATTTTGCCAAAATGGAGTCAGACATGGAAAATCCAGATGAAATAATTGAAGCAGCCTTGCCTTATTGTCATTTAAATATAACACTAAAAATTTACACAGTTTTTTTTCCGGTCAATTAAAAAAAAATTATGTACGATACTCGACCGGAAATAATTTTTACGGGTCTCCTCAAACTACAGGACTCGCCTACGGCTCGCCCTGTAAATGTTTTTCGTCGACCCGTAAAATCCCATTTTCCGGTCTAGTAACGTAAATAGCTATTTTTTAATTGACCGGAAAAAATAACTGTGTAAATTTTTAGTTTTATATTTAAACGACAATAAGGCAAGGCTGCTTCAATTATTTCATCTGGATTTTCCATGTCTGACTCCATTTTGGCAAAATGATGCTTTCTTTACTTTACAATATCTTGAACTGTCAAATAGTAACAATTGAACTCTGACAATTTTTGTCATGGCTAACAGGATTTTTGATATCAGGGACCGGAAAGTAAATGAGAGACCGGAAAGTAAACTAGGGACCGGAAAGTAAATTAGTCCTGTAAAATAGCATTTTCCGCTTAAAAATTGAGTGGAAAATTCAATTTTCCGGTCAGTTAAAAAAAATAATTTTGTGTCTATATTCGTGTTCTATCCTTTGATCCTCAAGATATGATAGTTATTTGGTTTATAGCCTTTGCTATATCATAAGATAAAAAAATATATATTTAAATTCTAATTGTTGAATTGTATGCAGCAAAATTAGCTTTTTAAAATCATGGGATATTTTTATATTTATCCTAGGTCAATAACCACAATTTCCTCTTATACCACAGCCGTGAATATGTAATATGTTACCAGTATAATTAAATCAATATACTGTGATTACCAACGCATTACAAGCAAATAAGATAAAATGCAACGCTTTCACTTTCAAATTTTTATTTTGTTTATTAGTACTACTAAACGATTTGCGAAAGTTCTTTGTTAAAAATTCGTAAACTTTCATTTTTAAACTTATATTTTCCATTCAAAAAATAATTTGAAATAGATTACCTTAACTAAAAGAAGTAAATTGAGCGGCTAAACAATATAATTATTTAAACCAGTTAAACCAGATACAGAAGAATTAAATTATTAAGTATCTATAATAAAATCGATTACTGGAGTAATTAAATCATGGATTAAATAAAGGATTCAGTTGCAAAAGTAATTAGTTTACACCTGCATATAATTTACAATGATTATGCAGAATAACCTTCAATTTTTATTTTTTTTTATTGGTTACAAAAATAAAAAAAAAGAACATAAACCTTTTAAATGGTTGTAAGCAACTTTATAAATTAAACAAATATAAAACGATAATAAAAAAATTAGTGTGGTAGAGTAAACCTATATTTATTGTAAACTTATATGAAATAACCTTACATAAAAAGAGATAATAGAGAATTATTGCACAGTGAAATAAGGCCAGGCACTAATAATAATAGCTTTGTTCGCGGGTCTAGTAATGAACCGATTCTGAACCAGAACCGAACTGGTTTAGAATTGTTTTAAAGCGCATGTCTAGTTATTTATTAGTTCGGAATTTTTATTTACCATATTTTTCATGGTTAAATCGGATACTACACAAAAAATAAATTAAACAAAAAGGTAAATTGTTCTACTGTCGAAAGCCACTCGAGGTCTCTCGGCGGAAGACGAGGAATTCTCTGCCTCCCTCTCGTTTTTAACATAAGTATGTGTATTTAACCAAAGATAAAATCAAACAAACAACAAGAAATGGTACAATCTTGTAATATTGTCTATATTTTTTAATTAAGTCATTATTTATTTTATTGCATACATACATTCATACGGAATACAATTAAACATCCTTTGTTTATATACGCTCAGAATCACAAAAATATAAAAAAATATTCAACTGCTAATCAGGTTACGAACCGGTAACGAACTGATTCCATTGTAATCCGCGAACACAGAACTGTTACTAAAAATTCAGGATATTACTAACCGCGAACGCTGCTTTTTTCACTGCGCATGCGAATAGTCCCAGAACCGGTTCAGAATCAAACCCGCGAACAAAGCTAATACCGGCCTTATTTTGACATTTGAGCTTGCGTGATGCCTGGTAGGATAAGGACTCCCTTAATAAGTTTAGTGCCCGGCTTTATTTATGTCGGTTTTAGATCGTGCCTTATATTGGTCTTATTTTAACTTCGGAACTGTTCGTCTAACCGAACGGCTGCCGACCACAAAATCGAAAAGTTTTTATAAGTGAGAAAAGGTAAAACCTTGCTTTTTTAAATGTATTTCTGTATTTTTGTTAAACAAAACACTACAACACAAAACAATAAAGAAAATGTACTAAAATTTTTCCTTTTTTTTAGGTTAATGGTACTGGCAACATGATTTGCAATAACTCTAAATTATGGGTACAAGCACTATTTAAATAAGGCCGGTATTATTAATGCCCGAGCTTAATAAGACAGCTTGCAATAATTCTCTATTAAACAGATCTGATAACCTTATTTATAAGTCGTTATTTAATTTCTCGCTCGGACATGTAAATTAAAAAAATGGACACATTCACCCCTAAACTGCAGCCCTCTAGCGTAAGTGAGACTCACCCCAAAAATCTTATATGAAAAGGGAGATCGGGTGATACCTTATTTGGATGATCTCTCGACCCTGTTTACAACTGCGAAGTTTAATGTCTGTTTAATATTTTCGTTGATACGATAACTTGTCAAAATTTTTATTTTATTTTTTCCATTTAAGATTTTTGGGATGAGTCTTACCCCTGATGCAGTTCAGGGGGTAATGACAAAAAATTATATGACCTGGAGTGCCCAAAATTAGTTCTGTTTTATTTTTAAATGACCACCATGTATATATCATCTTTTAAAATACATATTATAGGGGGTTCATTTAAAAACTTACCACTCAAGTTATCTGCGAAAAGAGACAGATTTAAGAAAATTGCCGAAACACGTCAAGATATTTTGTGAGGGAAACATATTTTACAAAAAATTTGACAGCGCCCCTTCAACTCCTAAAACACCACGACCACCATCCCAAAATGCTTAAATAAGAAGAGGGGTCAAGTGAGACATTACTTTAAAGCTAGTATTTTAGAACCCTTGAATATAAAGTCAATATCTTATAAATGAACACCTTGTATGTGACCAAAAGAGATACAGGAAAAGGGGGAATTACCACATTTACATATGTAATTTTTCTAAATATTTTGTAATTTTTGTTTTGTTTACTAAGGACACCAAAAGTAAGCAAAGCATTAGGAGTGTAGTATAACTATATTGTGGTACGGACTATTTTCAATATTTTTTAGTAAAAGTCAAAAGTCATGATACTTGTTTAATGTTTATATCCGTTTAAGAGTCGCTTAACTACGAAAATAATTTTATTGTGAAACTTTAAACTGCAAAAAAAATTTAACCCTAGATAAGGCGCTCTAAGCCAAACCGGGCGGTGTCCCCCGTGGCGCAGTGGACAGAACTTTGATCTTCGAAGCCGGAGGTCGCCGGTTCGATTCCCAGCGGGGGAGACATATTCAGGTAGTAGTTATTTAAAAGAATAACGACCGTGGTGGCACTACCGAGTTGTCTAAAAGGCTGTGAAATGCATAACTGCATGTTTCAGTGCTTGGACAACGTTGACGGAACAGGGAGAACGATGGGTTAAACATCTAATAACCGGACACCCACGGTACTCTGGTATTTAGGCATATGCCTTCGTGGGATGTCAAAAGATAAAAAAAACCAGTATAAATAGTCTTTAGTGCTTAATTTTCCATATTTCTTATGCTGCTTCCCGGATTGCAACAATTCGCCGAGCCGAATAGCGCGTCACATAGCCTCACATACCGCGGACGTGGACGTGAACGGAATTTACGTCGTTCCAAGGGCTTGGGGATTGATTTCGCGGTGACTCAGAGCTTGTCGGTTTTTTGCATCTAAGGCTCAGAGCTTGTCGGTTTTTGGCATCAAAGGAGTGCGCACATAGTTTGGTTTGTTTGGACGAATGTTTGGCGAATGCAAGTCTTGGCGCAGCTTTAGGTGGTCCAGGGATGTGCAGTAAAGTGTTTTTTTTTTATTTAAAAAATCAAAAATTGTACAAAGGTGGCGTGCATTTTTTGTCAAATATTTTTTCGTTGTTCGTTTGTTCGTTGGATACCGCAAATGACTTATTGCAATTGATATTCTACAATGTTATTAACGTATTCGAATCTTGTGCTGTTCGTAATTACTTAGTTAATTGTTTTCTGTTTTGTTAAAATTACGTATTTAAGTAAATATTAACTAAAATTTAATGGCACTTTAAAAACCATAACGTGTCAACAATTTTAGTGTTAATAATATGTTTAATTCCTATTACATAACAGTTGCAACCTTGTAAAAATCCACAACTTATTTTTTTTTAATAAAATAGTAGGAAAGCCATATTCACATAAAAAATTAAAATGATTAGCCTATGCCTTTTCAAAAGATGTTAGGTTAGGAGAGTGGACTCTTTAATATTGCTATTTTTCACAATGAACACATTTAAACATTGTGTCCTACAATCCAAAGGGGCGTCCATAAATTACGTGATTGTTTTTTTCAATTTTTTGACCCCCCTTCTCCTCTTGCGAGATTTAGTAAGCCGCCCCAGTCGCCATTCATACGTGAGATTTTTTGCACAATTTCTTAAATTAAAGGTCCTCGACCCAAAAAGTTGGTTCTCGTTGTGACCGGATAACATATTTTTCCTGGGGGACCTTCCCAAATCTCGTTTTTCCTGTTTCTAGTGGAAGAAAAATTACGTGATATTTGCACAGACCTCCTCCTTTCCCCACAGTCAGATTAGGTGAAATTCAACCCGACCACCTCCCCTAAATGCCTTATGTAATTTATGGACACCCCTTACCTTTATATTTTATTTTATATTATTATAAAGTAAATCAGACTCTGCTTAAAGTACTGTTTTCATTTCTAGAGAATGACCTATCCCAAAACTCCTGGCAGTCTTGATTTTTTTTTTTATCTTTGGACAATCCACGAAGGCTGAAAGCCTAAATACTAACGTACCGTGGGTGTCTTAAGCAGGGTAAGAGGAAGTTTGTTAACACGGGACTTAAAACTTGAAGATTTGGGGGAAGGAAAGACCTACGCTGGCAGCAGGTTCCACAGTCTAGAAACTCTAGGGATAAAAGAACGAACGAAATGGGAAGTTCGGGGCCTGTCCAATTGAACTGTATCGGGATGCATACGCGAGGCACCACGAGTTTCTCTGTTGGGAGCTGCAAGAGGAGGGACTATACTGGACAATTCGTCGGAGCAGAAGCCGTAAAAGTATCTATAGAAGAGCGACAGATCTCCCACAGCTCGACGATGGGCAAGAGAAGGAAGTCTTTGGGTAAGTAAAGGATCATCAAATCCAAGCTTTTTTAAAGCCGCGGTGGCTATAGATACAACGTGTTTATGCCAGTTAAGGTTATTCTCAAATGTGATGCCCACAAGGTTAAATGTGTCCCCGCTCTGCAAAACCTGGCCACTCATAAGCAAAGGATGAGTGTTTGATGATTTTTTCCGCGACAAGGAACACGATTGTGTTTTGGATGCATTAAATTGAACGAGATTTTTGGCACCCCAATCCAATATCAAATTGAGATCCTGTGAAAGAGATATCTGCATCGCCCTGCGTTTGCTTTCCAAGTCGGGTTGAGAGATTGGTTTGGGAACCTGAAAAGTGGAGTGAAGGGTACTATCGTCAGCATAACTATGTATGGGATTGGTTGTGGAAGAAAGAAGGTCGTTGATGTAAAGAAGAAACAAAGTTGGTGCTAGTACTGAACCCTGAGGTACTCCAGCATTAATTTCGTGAAAGCTTGAAGAGTGGCCATCAACAATGAATGATATACGTCGATTAGAAAGATAACTGGAGAGCCAAGAGCAGAGTTTAGTTGGAAGACCGTAGGAGGGAAGTTTATTAAGAAGTGCGTCATGCCAAACTTGGTCAAAAGCTTTAGATATATCAAGAGCAACGATCTGGGACTCACCTAGAAACTCAAGAGACTTGTTCCAGTTGTGTGAAACGAAGGAAAGAAGATCTGCTGTAGATCTTTGTGACGAAATCCGTATTGCCTGTCATGTAAAATTTTATGTTTTTTTCCATCTAAAGCCGCGTTTAGACTTGCAACAATTCGGCAAACATTCGTCCAAACTAACCAACCTGTTTGCGCGCTCCTTTGACGCCAAAAACCAACAAGCTCTAAATCTGAATCACCGACGAATCATTCGCCAAGCCCTTAAAACGACGTGCGCCGTTAAAAAATGGGCGCCAGACAGCGAATATTTAAAAAAGTTGTAGAGCGGGGTGGGTTTTTTGGTCGTTTTTGGGCTTCAATTTGATTTGGAAATAGGGAGCCCTAGAAGAAAATAGGCGCTACGCAGCGAAGGACTTATTTTTTGTCTTCAATTTAACTTTCGAGTAGGGTGCCTTGGACTGAATAACCTTTTTTTTGTTCTTCAATTTTAATTTCGAGTAGGGCGCCCTTTTTCAAAATGTGTGTGTTCCTTTTTCCTAATAAACTAGGCGCCCCAAAATTCCAGCCTAGGGCGCCTCTAACGGTTAATTCGGCCCTGGTTTCTAAACTAAAGTCAAAACTGCAATCTGCTGTCCAAAAGGTATTTGATTTTCCTTTAAAACTCTAAATCTTTAAATCTCTAATTAGTAAACTACCTCCTATGTCATTTAATATACTTTATCCAACACTTACATATAATATCTACATAATTGATCAGATTTTGAGGATATAAAGTGTACTAAAGTACCCTTTAGCTCACTAGTGAATTATAGACTAATTATAGTTACCAACAAAATGCATTCCAACCAAACAAGCTTGCTTTCCAAAAAATACAAAATTTTGTTGCTGGTGTTGACAATGACAAGTAACAAATAATGGATGACGTTTTCAAATTATTTTCGATATTAAAAACGATTTATACGAAAGTGTTGGATAAAATTTTGTATTAGACACGTGAGTTATTACATATAAGTCACTTAAGAAAATTACCTCTCTCGCCCTTCGGGCTCGAGAGTTAAACTTTTCTTGCGTGACTTATATGTAATATAACTCACTTATCTAATAAATAACTATAAAGCATGTTGATCTCTACGAGTCTCTTGAGCCATCTCAAAACACAAAGTCGATTGATGAGATAAGGTCACGACATTGGCCATATTGACTAGCGCAGCTGTGACGTCAAGTCGGGCCATTTTCGGCCATGTTTGATTTTAGGCAGATCAGTGGCGTAGAATTAAGGAGAGAACAAAAAAGAACTGTTTGTTGTAAAGAAAATTTATTGGATTATTTTAATAGGCATAACCTAAAACAAAAACATAAATGTGGTTTAAATATTAAAAATTAAAAATTATCAAAGCCACGACAGGACGATGAGGTACCTGGCAGAGCAAAACATTTTCCATGTTTCCGTAAGTCAAAAACCATTTTAAAAACTTTGTATACAAGGTGTCCGCTAATGAATGGTACACAGAAAAACCACAGATTCCTTATGCCAAAATATTAAGATTTAACCAAACATACCTAATATCCAAAAGTTTATAATAAGGAAGATACGGGGGTGTCATAGTAAAAAGAAAAAGTAAATTTATTTCGATAATTGTTCCCCCTTTTAAATATCTTAATAAAACGGTATCTAGGGGTTTTTGAACATTAGCTTTTCAGATCGAATATTAATTTTTGTGTGTAGACTAGAGGGCGATGGGTACACTATTTGAAATTCTCTAAAACTACCCAATTTTTTGTTACTACTCTGTATGTATGTAAACTAGTAAGCTCCTCTATGCTTTCTCCACCAAAAAGGTATACTTAGTAAGAATCGGTCTTGACAACCGTTTTAAAGGTATTCACGTTTTAGTTGTTCAGTGCACCCGAAAGCACAGTATAGAAAACCGCCGTATTAGCTATAATTACAACTGCACAGATATAAATAGCTGATAGCTAAAAACTCCTGGATACCGAGTTTTATTAAAATGTTTAAAACATATCAGAAATTATCGAAATGCATGAATTAAAAATATTTATATCAAAATAACACCCCGTATCTTCCTTATCATTAACTTTTGGATACAAGTATGTTTGTTTAAATCCTAAATGGGTATTTTCGTATAAGAAATCTGTGGTTTTTCTGTGAACCATTAATTAGCGGACACTCATCAGTATTATATGTATTTAAAAACACGAATGACTGAAAAATATTCGACTAAACACTATCAAAATCTCTAAAAAGTCCGAACCAATAATATGTAAAGTCTCTAAAGTAACCAAAAACATTAACAACTGGAAACCCTTGTAAAATATACAACCAACATAAAAATGGCAAATTTCCACAGTTTTTACCAAACAAAGCTTTTACAAGGCACGACTCTGTCATCAGCTGATAATGCTACCAACTTTGAACAGAACTGCCAACCGAAATCGTAATTCTCACACCCTCACGTCCCTGACAAAAGCTATCACCGGTCTTGCTTATGTCTAAACCCCTTCTCGTAAAGAAACTCTGTCAAAACAAAAAAAACACACATATACACGTAATACTTAAATAATAATTTTGAAATTATTAATGCTGTTTTATCGTTTAAATGCATTTTTTATTGAGCTTTAACCATGACTTTTTCTTAATAGTCTAATTTACTGCGATTGCTAATAGATGGCTAGATGGCATTTTTGATTTCAAAATAAACGCATATAAAATTACCCAATATAAAGTACTAAGTGGTGTAAAAAATGATTTGGCGTTTGTAGATTGCAACAGACAGAATTTTGCAACTTATGTCTTGATTATTTTAAGTGCAGTTTAATTCGTATTTAAAAATATAAATAAGGATATTTTAAATACAAGATTTTGCATAAGAACATAAACCTTGAAGAGCCATTGAAATTGCTAAATTAAAAAGAAATATTTATTTATTTATTTATTGTTTAATTTTGCATTTTTTGGGTTTGTTAAAAAAAAAAAATTAAGAGGTAAACTTTTTTAAATGTGATACCCTATATTATGTCACCATTAAAAAGGTCTTTTTAAAAGCTTTACGAAAATACCACATTTAATATATCTATCTTTAATATTTTCGAAAATATGGCCATTTAAATCTGAGTATAATTTTCATATTTTAGAGACATTTTGCACCTCTAATTTTGCAATTCCGTTGTGGTTAACGTTATTCTGAGTTTGCGCAGTAATGCAAACATGATCCGTTATCGTTATTAACCATACCGGACTCCTTTAATTACGGATGAATACCGAAGAGCTTATCGTTATCGTTATCGTTATTGTTAAACTGCGTGGTTGTCGGATTGTAGAATTTTAATACCAATTATTTAAGAAGGTTGACATTTTAATGCCGTATTAATTAAAATATGATTGATACATAGGCTCTAATTAGCGAAAAATCCATAGCAGTAAGGGAAATAAAATAGTGTAAAGAAATTAAAACGGACTTGCATTTTTAAGGATGTTTTAAATCAGTAATCTATTTACATGTTACAATCTGGCACACTTGCTTTTTATTCTACTACCAAACCTAACCTTACTTTTTGTGTTTTGCTTATACTGTATTGTTACATCTACTTTGAAAAACAAAATCAAGAGAATTATTTGCATATATTTAAATATCAATATATAACTTATGGAGAATAAAAGTAAGTACTGATTTTTCGTTAACTTTAAAATCGGTGAACCACAGGTAAAAATAAGGTTATGTGTCGAAAGCGCAGACGCAAGATAAATTTCTTAAAAGAGGCTGCAAAATCCCTGTCGAAAACTGCTGCTGTAATCGTTATGTTTAATAACGATAACCATAAGGAGGCCATAAAACGTCTGTTATTTTAAGAGGTGCAAAATGTCTCTATTATATCTGCAGTATCACCTTATCTGACATATATTGCATGGTAATTTATGTCAGACAGAAATTCTTCTAATGTAAACGGTCAAAAATTTTGATGTCCTTTTTTATGCTCAAAGGATAATAGATGAATTACAAATTATAAATGAAAACACTTTACTAAAAGCACTCCCTCTTAGATACTTCTACAGTTTTTGAATATTTTTTCAAAAAAATTGGAAAATATTTCTTGTTTATTTTTGTTTTGATCAGTTATCTTCCTACTTACTTAACTATTATTTAAAATATAGGTTTGTTTTAAATTTTACTTTCCACTTTCATGTTGTCCTATTCGAGTAAAACCTAAATGCATAAATTTAAAACTACCTTTAAAGTTATCTAACATTATATAATTACCCCCTTAAAATAAACTATAATCAGTAGACTAAATCGTATTGCTTTATATAAAGCGGCCGAAAGGTAGTACTCAACATTTAGTACTTATTTTTAAAAAGCCAAGGATCGACTAAACTTTATAAAATAAAGCTATCTTAGACTACATCTTTTACTAAAACCTTTTTTTGGGGTAGAATAAATTATTTTTTTTTGCAAATACATAAGGAGGCTTGTTTTAAAGTGTGTGTCTTCAAAATTAGATTTTTGTGTTATATCCAATAAAAAATAGACAAAGAACCTGTACATTGAATTTAATGGATTCTTTTTGAGGCCCAAAAAGTTTTTTTATTAAAATTAAGCCTTATGCTTCGCTTCCATTCCATTCCGTTCCGTTCCGGAATAGTGTGCTGTCTGCTTTAAAAAGTATAAATGAAGATTGCAAAGTTTGAAACTAGCCCTCCATATCTTAAATTTTTTTTTGGCCGTCAACAAAAATAAAGAATTAAAATAAGGCACAATTTATTGGATAAAAAAATAAATACATTACTGATAAACCATATTTAAAAAAAATACTTACGAGGATTATCAGCACTAATAATTTCCTGACCGTTCACAACAACTAGAGCAGCAAAAAGGACCACAATCTGTAAAAACATTGCTCAAACTTCCTGTACAACTAATACAAGATTCGCACCTACAGCTAAATCGGATGTACCTTGTAATAACTAAGCAATAACAAATGAAAACGAGAGTTTGTCTGTCACTCTGCTCTTGGTTGTTGAAGTCCCACTGGTGGATGACTTTCTCTAGAGAATAATTGAGATAGGTTATGCACCTCTGATGCTCTTCATGTTAGCAAGGACTTTTTAAAATAAATAAATGTGTTGATGGATAGTTATTAGTGTTAATATCATGGATTTCGTACGAGTTTTGTAATGGTTTTAATTGTGGTATTAAGGCTGTTTACTTAAATGTAAAAAATATTTTAATAAAGTATTTTTTAAAAATATTTTTCTACTACTGTATAAATAAGAAAACTTTGTGGTCCTAGCAACGCGAATGATAACGAAAGAGACTTCGTGTTACCTGGTTGCTAAGCGTTGCTAGCTATAAAAGTAATATTTTCAGCGCCTGGACAAAAAGTAAGAGTAAAAAAAAGAAAATATGCTTGTGGGAAATATTAGGATTTATTTATGTGCACTTTGAGCAATTAGCAAAAGAAATTGGAGGAATAATACTTGAATTAACAGTTTTTAAATTTGTTGTTGGGGTATCGTTATCACCTTTAACTACGTTAATATTCATATTTTTCACTGTTACTTCATTAGAGGAAATATTGGTAGGAATTTCGTGTAAAATCTTTGAAATTTCCACCTTATTACTATAGGATTCAGCAATATATCCCTCCGCAACAGAAGAAGACCTCCATGCCTTTTAAGTCCAAAATATCGACATCCGAAGCATTGGCAAGGAACGTAGTTGACGTTCTTCTAAAAGAATGGCCAGTGTATCTACTGACGTCTTCAAGCTTCAAAAACTTCGCAATTTCTTTAGGTACATTTGAAATAGTGTACTTTCCAATTACTTGATTAACACATTTACCTCTTTCATAACGATACAATAAGCGCTCATCTAGAGCATTCCTTGGTCTCAGCTTAATATATTCCTGTAGAAATCTGACAAAAGGAACTGAGCCTTCATCGTTGGTTACTACAAAGTTTCTTTTAACTTTATTTTTAGACTCCACTATTTTTACTATAGCCACGTCATTTCTTATTTCTACATCACTTAGCTTCATTCTGTATATTTCGTCTGTCCGGCATGCCCCAGCCACTCCCATAATGGCTATTACTCTCATTGCTAAGTAACTTTGATCAGGCGCGTTAAGTAAAAACTTTATGATTTCTGCTTTTTAAATTTTTTGACTTTTTTGCCTCATAACCATCGTTTTTCCTTTTAATAAAAGCAACTAGTTTCTTGAACACCGAAATATCTTGATTTTTGTTTACGGAAATTGTTAACTTGAGCATGGAATATACAGACCAGAGGGTTGGTGGTGATAAAGACTCGGATTTTTCTTGAAAATACGCCAACATCACATTCTCGTCAATCCGCCCCACATTTTTTGTAGCAAGCCATTCAGAAAACGATTTATATGTTTGATGGTACCTCTCTTTAGATTTGTCTGGCAGAAGTGAGGCACACGCAAGATCAGCTGCCTTTTGGATGCCATTTTCAAAATGGGAATGGATTTATACTAAATTAATAATAATTCAATATCTGACAAGTGCTGATGACAGACAATGTCAACAATAAATGTGTTGCTATGGATTAATTTTTAACAGGTAAAATTTCAAAATCTCTGATATTTCTATTAAAACATGATGTTAATGATTATTAAATTATGCGATACATAGAACAGTAGCAGAAAAATATAATAAATTACACGATGCCAAAGGCCTTTCAAGTGTTCGGAGGTTTTAAATAGCCTCGGCTTCGCCTCGGCCATTTAAAAACCACCTCACACCAAAAAGTAAACTTTCGCATCTTGTAATGTAAATAACTATTGTTTCTTATTGATTTTTAAGTATACGCAATTGCTTCTTTCCTATTCAAATGAGATTTTCTCGAAAATTGTTTGGTGTAGCACAAAAGTTTTGGATTTTAGTTTAGTTTAGTTAGAAAATTTCTAATTTCGGTAAAAAAATTTAAAGTCATAATTAGGAGCTAATTTTTCTAGAAGTAGTATACCTATACTAATATTATAAAGAGATAAAGTTTGTAACTTTGTTTGTAAAAATTATTTCACAATCAGAAAGCTACCCTATTCAGGAGTTTTATAGGCTATATTTTACCATGATGGAAGTTCAGAGAAAATATAATTAACGCACTGAAGTGGGCACAGGTCGGCTAGTATTATACAGGGTGTTTCAAAAGAAACGCATTCAAGGAGCGCGGGGGTATGTCAATCGGTAGCCTCTGGCTCTTGGAAATTTAGTTGTCATAAAGCGTTTTACAGAAGCAGCTTACGCAAAATATACAAGAACGGCAATTCTGCGACGTTAGTTTAAGGTTTTCGCCACTTAAATGATGCAGCAAGCATATCTCTCATTCGGAATTAGATAAACAAGTTTAAGAAGACCGGTTCAACACTAGATAAACCAAAATCCGGACGACCGTATGGGCTGCGATGTCATCGCGAGGAATAATCTGTCCGTACTTTTTGCAGATAAAAGTGGACGTACTCGTACAGTGAATTCAGAGAGGATGTTAGATGAGATTTTGTTGCCTAAACTGCAAACATTTTCTGGCTACAACTAAAGAACATGGTTCCAGCAGGATGGAGCAACGTCACACACGTCCAATGCGTCTCTGCCCATGAGTTCGTGAAAATTGTCCAAGCAAATTAATCTTGATAAGAGGTGACATAAATTGGCCCCACACCGTGCAGATTTGACTTCTATGGACTTTTTCCTGTGGGGTTTCTTTAAATCCAAAGTCTATGTTAATAAACCAACCTCCCTGGCGCAATTAAAAGAAAATATTCGCCACGAAATGGGAGCCATCAGAAATTATATTGTTGAATTGAACGAATAAAGAATTATTGCAAGTTGCCTTATTAAGCTCGGAAATTATTAATACCGGCCTTATTTAAATAGTGCTTGTACCCATAATTTAGAGTTATTGCAAATCATGTTGACAGTATCATTAACCTAAAAAACGGGGAAAAAATTTAGTTGTTTTTCTTTATTGTTTTGTGTTGTAGGGTTTTGTATTGCACAATTAAAGAAATACATTTGAAAAAGTAAGGTTTCAAGTATTTTTACTTCTAAAAACATTTCGATTTTGTGCTCGGCAGCCGTTCGGTTTACACGAACAGTTTTAAAGTTAAAATAAGACCAAAATAAGGCACGACCTAAAACCGACATAAATAAAGCCAGTCACTATCCTTATTAAGGAAGTCCTTATCCTACCATGCATCTGCGCAAGCTCAGATGTCAAAATAAGGCCGGTATTATTAGTGCATGGCCTTATTTTACTATGAACGCGGGGGAAAACATTTCGACCGCATTATTTTTACGAAATAAATTTCCAAGGAATGTATTTGAAGAATAAATTTAAAAATTTCATTAAATGGCTTTTTTTTTCGATTTTTAAAATATGAAATTTCTTTTGAGACAGTATACTTGACTATAGACATGGATTTTCAATCCAACCCTATCTTAATCTGACGCGCTTGACAATTACTGACAGATATATTCTTGTTTTTTATAATCGGCTCTGTATACGGAGCTCATATATGGTGGGGGTACTTAACCGAGTACAAGGTATCCCCCGGTATATTAATTTGCCGCGCTGTAGTAAATCCCGAAGTCCCCTCTTGGGGCTCCCTACCATAATAAAAAATCAAAATTTTAAAAAAGTTTAACATCCTGTATGTTTTTTTAATCTTTGGAAAATCCACGAAGGCTGAAAGCCTAAATACTAACGTACCGTGGGTGTCTTAAGCAGAGTAAAAGGAAGTTTGTTAACACGGGACTTAAAAACTTGAAGATTTGGGGGGGAAGGAAAGACGTCCGCTGGCAGTAGGTTCCACAGTCTAGAAACTCTAGGGATAAAAGAACGAACGAAATGGGAAGTTCGGGGCCTGTCCAATTGAACTGTATAGGGATGCATACGCGCGGCACCACCAGTTTCTCTGTTGGGAACTGCAAGAGGAGGGACTATACTGGATAATTCGTCGGAGCAGAAGCCGTAAAAGTATCTATAGAAAGAGCGATAGATCTCCCACAGCTCGACGATGGGCAAGAGAAGGAAGACTTTGAGTAAGTAAAGGATCATTAATAAGACGAACAGCACTTCTTTGAATGGCATCAAGAATGCTGAGGGTTGTAGGGGATGCCATTCCCCAGACATGAGAACAATATTCCAGAGAGGGTCGAATTTGGGACACATACATACATACACAACTTAAAAAAGTATTTTAGGACTTAAGTTAAAAAAAAACTTTTTTCATAAAATTACCTCAGTAATAAGCCCTTATTTTTTTATCGCAATTAGGAAGCACCCTGTATAATATGTTTTGCTATTTGTTGTAGTTTGTAGTACTTGCCCGTGATTTGTATGCAGAGCTTTTAATTTTACTATAAAAATCTTATTTCGACATAACATATTTGTTAATGTGGCTAAGTGAGAAATAAACGTTTAAGCCATTAATTCCAACTTTCAGTATGCATTGCAGTTGTCCCTGCATATCGATAATTTAGTGCCAAGGCAATTAGGTGGTACCCTACACATTGTTTAAATATTTTTATTAAACTGGTTTCCTTGTCCTTTATTCTTTTTGCCAGAATTTAAGTACGTCGATATTTTGTTGCAGAATTGGTTTTTATTGGTTTCTTGCTTTTTAAAGTAACTATTTTAAATTTTACAGTTTATAGGTTACAAGTATAAATTGTCATTAGAGAATTATTGCACAGTGAAATAAGGCCAGGCACTAATAATACCGGCCTTATTTTGACATCTTAGCTTGCGCAGATGCAAAGTAGGATAAGGATCCTTTTTTTCACTGCGCATGCGAATAGTCCCAGAACCGGTTCAGAATGGAACCCGCGAACAAAGCTAATGTTTGGTTATAGTGTTAAGTGACATAGATACCTGGTTGCTGGTGTATTGATTGTTTATCTTACCAAAAAGGTGAATAGTTAGTTAATTTTTAATCTTCCTGAAGATACTTCAGTATCAAGCAAAGGCAACCAAGTTTTATTTAAATTAACTGAAATTGATGCTACACAATTATCTTTATTTAATAATATATACGCACTTTCTTTGATTTTGCGTTTTTTAGAACAAGTTTCCTTTGCTAAAATGCTTGAAGCATCCCAGTTTATTCTATGATTGTTATCAAATGCGTGTTGGCAGATTTTTGATTTATGAAATTCTGTGTTTTTAATGTATGATCTGTGTTCTTTTATGCGTTTAGCTAATGGTCTACAAGTTTCACCTATATAAAACTTATTGCATTCGCAAGGTATTTTATAAATGACATTTTTTGTATTTTCATTTAAGTTATATGGTTTTGTTTTTGTTAATTGAGATCTGATAGTGTTTTGTGTTTTAAAGATTGTGCGAATATTAAATTTATGTCCTATTCGTTAAATTTTATTTGATAGTCCGGGAATGTATGGTAAAAATAAATTTGTAATAGGTCTATTTTGATTTTGTTTTATAATTGGAGTTTCAAATTCAAAAAAACAATTATTTATAAAATCAAGATAAAAAAAATAAAATTTTAAATAGTAAATTTTTATTTTTATTATTATTATTTAATTTATCTTTATAGAAAACGAAGTACGTCCATTATTTATGCTTAAAAAACTATTACATACTTAATGAGCTGTAAAAACAAAAATGTTTCCAAGGTTTTAAATAGAAACATCCGTATTTAAATTCTACACTAAAATTGATTTTTAACGACATAGCACAAAATATTGTTAATTTTTAAGATGGTAACCATTTAGATTTACAAATATATTGCCGCCATCTTAAAAACTAACACTATATCGTGCTATATCATAAAAAAAGGACTTGAACGATTTTTTTTTATTTTTAAGAAGAAATTTTATTTAAACGTAATAGCTAGTCGCCATTTTAGAAATAAATAACATGTTCTGGCATAGATTTTTTTTTCTTTGTTTGACCTCCGGACAGTGCGGACGTGTGTAGAGGACTACAAAGTTCTTCTCGGAGTGGCGGCTAGAGGTGTCGTACGAACGTTTTTTACCTTCGGGGATCGAGGAAAGATTCACGCTAAATTGACGGCATCTTTCTTTTGGATCTAAGCGCTGTGAGCGAAGATTCCTATAAGCTGATGGTATCCTGTTTGGTGGTGAACACGAGGTATTTCTCAAATGGCGGGAAATAGATGGGCGTGCCATGGGAACTGTCAGTAGTAAAAGTGAAGGTTATACGTAACACCAGTAGCAGATCTTGGTTTGACAGCCGACAATTTATGCATTGCATCGATTGTTGAATTATTTGTTTTCTTTTGGAATTTCTGGGAGCTACGAGCTCGATTATCCAGATTTTCCGCCGACGAAGCCCTGGAAAGCATAGTCCGGAAGGGGGAGAGTGGTGGATTGGACCTGAAGGGACCAAAACCAAGAAAAAATAGAGAGAGAGAGAGAGAGAGATGTTCTGGCATACAGTGTGTCCCCGGATAGGTGTTACAAAAGCACAAATTGACCAAAATTTTGTAAATTTGGGAAAACTTGTCGCATGATCCGAAATAGAGATATTTTATGTCGAAATTTAAAATTAAAGGATTAAAGTAAAAAATATATACCTATATATTTGTCAATATTTTCATTATGCAATAACTAAAAATATGTTTTTAAAATACTTGACTTAAGGCAGCAAATTTTACAAAAATATTCAAAATTATTAAATTTTCTTTTAAATGTTGCTTCCTCTTGTCCATTATTTAAGTTGTAATGCGTAACGTAAGAAATTGACAATTATTTATTTATTTTTTACTCTTTTAAAAATGAAAGTTGTTTGTTTCTGGGCCTTTTTCATTTTTTAGTTATAACTCGCCCTGTCTAATACCATAGAGTAAGGAAATTATAAGAGTTATCATGGAATAGCCGATTTAAGGACAGGTCATGCGAAAACTGCCAATATAATTTTATTCGATTCTCGATGAAATACCGCCAGTTATTCATTTCAGTAAGCTTACGTGTCTCCCCACCGCTGATGTTACACGAGGCGAGGCTTCGACCGACGCATTTAAAGTGTAAACTGGAAAAATGACAAGCCTGCCTCCAAGCCTGCCGCCAAAGCGGTACGAAAATTTTAGCATGCCATGGTTTCTCTTATCCGTAGGTATGTTACTTTATGCTAATACCAATTGGAGTAAAATTTGGCATTTATTAGTTTTGGACCATGCGACAAGTTTTTTCAAAATTTTGTTTTAGAATTCACAAATGTTTGGTTCATTTGTCCTTTTTGACACCTATCCTGGGACACACTGTAAAAAAGCGAGTGCTGGTATTTAAAAGAGAGAGCTGATGGTATAAAAAATTAATAATAGTGTTAATATAATTATATAAATAAAATAAATAGTAGTAAGAGAACAATTTTGTATTTGTATAAAATATAAACAATTTTTTGATTAAGCTTAATTTTTAATTTTTACATCAAAAAACAGCATTAATAATAACATTATGATTAAAACAATTAAATATCGCCTATACGTATGTAATAGGTGAAATTTCCCAACACTAAACACGCAAAGAAGTCACTAGCCATATTAAAAATTTGTAACTATGCAGATTATGGTTTATTAATTATAAGCTTTCCAACTATAATTATATTATTTATCAAAATTTCTGCAATAATGAGGTGTAATTCGAAGTTGAAATGTAACGAAGGGGAACAAGATTTGTATTGATGACCCTCAAAAATGTGTTAATTAAGCTTAAAATGTTCAGGGCTTTGATATGAATTATTATAAAATAAATTAAAAAGCCATTGTCACTTTCAATTAAGGCTACTCTTTGTGTAAGATATCTACCAATTCTACGACGTTTTTGCGTAGTAGAGTTGCTTTTTATTCGAAAAAATCATCAAACACTCATCCTTTGCTTATGAGTGGCCAGGTTTTGCAGAGCGGGGACACATTTAACCTTGTGGGCGTCACATTTGAGAATCACCTAACACATTGAATCTATAGCCACCGCGGATTCAAAAAAGCTTGGATTTCTTTTCCGAGCCAAAAGTATTTTTCTCCTTCCAATTTATACACTTTGTATGTGTCTCAAATTCGACCCTCTCTGGAATATTGTTCTCATGTCTGGGGAATGGCATCCCCTACAACCCACAGTATTCTTGATGCCATTCAAAGAAGGGCTGTTCGTCTTATTAATGATCCTTTACTTACTCAAAAACTTCCTTCCCTTACCCATCGTCGAGCTGTGGGAGATCTATCGCTCTTCTATAGATACTTTTACGGCTTCTGCTCCAACGAATTATCCAGTATAGTCCCTCCTCTTGCAGCTCCCAACAGAGAAACTCGTGGTGCCGCGCGTATGCATCCCTATACAGTTCAATTGGACAGGCCCCGAACTTCCCATTTCGTTCGTTCTTTTATCCCTAGAGTTTCTAGGCTGTGGAACCTGCTGCCAGCGGAAGTCTTTCCTTCCCCCAAATCTTCAAGTTTTTAAGTCCCGTGTTAACAGCCTTCCTCTTACCCTGCTTAAGACACCCACGGTACGTTAGTATTTAGGCTTTCAGCCTTCGTGGATTGTCCAAAGATAAAAAAATTGACATGATGTTATTAGTAGTCTATTCCAAAAATTAAAAAAAAACAGTTTTTACATTTTTCATATCTGCTCTATTTTTCAAGATATTTCTTCTTTTATTAAATGTGTATTGTAAAAGTATCTTTTCGTGGTCAGTAGTTTTTTTCTAAAAAATTAACAAAGCTCACTTTTCAGGTTCTCAAACCAATCTCTCAACCCGACTTGGAAAGCAAACGCAGGGCGATGCAAATATCTCTTTCACAGGATCTCAATTTGATATTGGATTGGGGCGCCAAAAATCTCGTTCAATTTAATGCATCCAAAACACAATCATGTTCCTTGTCGCAAAAAAATTATTAAACACTCACCCTTTGCTTATGAGTGGGCAGGTTTTGCAGAGTGAGAGCACATTCAACCTTGTGGGCGTTTGCACATTTGAGAATAACCTTAACTGACATAAACACATTGTATCTATAGCCACGGCAGCTTCAAAAAGCTTGGATTTCTTTTCCGAGCCAAAAAGTATTTTTCTCCTTCCAATTTATACACTTTGTATGTGTCCCAAATTCGACCCTCTCTGGAGTATTGTTTTGATGTCTGGGGAATGGCATCCCCTACAACCCTCAGCATTCTTAATGGCATTCGAAGAAGAGCTGTTCGTCTTATTAATGATCCTTCACTTACTCAAAGACTTCCTTTTCTTAACCATTATCGAGCTGTAAGAGATCTATCGCTTTTTATAGATACTTTTACGGCTTCTGCTCCGACGAATTATCCAATATAGTCCCTCCTCTTGCAGCTCCCAACAGAGAAACTCGTAGTGCCGCACGTATGCATCTCTATACGATCAAACTGAACAGGCCCTGAAATTTCCATTTCGTTCGTTCTTTTATCCCTAGAGTTTCTAGATTGTGGAACCTACTGGAGGGTCTTTCCTTCTCCCCCAACTCTTCAACTTTTTAAGTCCCGTGTCAACAAACTCCCTCTTACTTTGCTTAAGACACCCATGGTACGTTAGTATTTAGGCTTTCAGCCTTCGTCGATTGTCCAAAGATTAAAAAAAAAGCGTCAGTAAACTCGCAAAAATCATTAAAAATTAACTTTAATAAAAATCTCTTTTAAAGTTTCTGGGAACGCTACATATCAGTATGGAAACCAAACCGCCGTCCTTAGAAAATAGGTACGTTTCATCCCCTCCACCAATCTACTATGTACTCGGTGGCGTAGATAATTTCAAGTCCTGGGCGGGGGTGGTAATGCAATGAAGGAAGTATGTTTCAACCTCGTTGCAAACCAAAAATTTAACTTCCTGGAGGGAGGTAATTAGCCCCCTTTACCCCCGTCTTATCTACGCCAGTGTATGTACTCTCCCGCAATTCACCGCTGCAACGAGCACGCCGATTTGAGCAGAACGAGATCAAGGGCTGCCGGCCCACCGCTTCAGTATTTCGTCGGACCCCACCTCAATTATTTACTATGCTTTTAATTCCCCATCGTCGGAGAGTTGGTTTCCACACCTGTATTTTAAATTCAATATTTATTTGTCCTAACTTTACAAAAACGAGGTATTTATCTTGAAACCTCTTTTTGATTTTTTTTTAAAGAAAAATTTTTAGTACTGTTAGATTAGATTAGATTAGCTTGAAGGTGCATTGTAATCCTCTAACACTGCAACCTGCTTAGGTTTATTGTGTTTTCTCCATCCCTATATTAGAGCACACTATCCAAGCCGGTCTTTTTAATCAAACTCCACAAGCTTGAAACTGGCTTATATACTTGTTATTATATATTGTTAGGTTTTTCCTCACCCAGCCTTGCAAACTGCAGACGACATAGGGCTTCACAGTAGCACCATATGTGTTCTGCGGTTTCTTCTTCTTCCTGGCAGAACCTGCATAGGTTTTCTTCTGTCAGTCCTATTGTTCCCAGGTATTTATTCGGTCTGCAATGACCTGTTAGTTGACCCACTATATTTCTTACTACCTTCCGGTTGTAATTCTAGGTTCCATTCTAGTGATTCTGGGTTCTGTAGATCTTTAGTAAATTCCGGCAAGTATGCCTTATGAATTTTTCGCCTGACGCTGTTCTGGTGATCTTAACCACCGGTCTTGGGATTTCCTCATGATCCATGATCTAATAGATAACCTTACTTGGCATTACGGAATACTACAGTAGGGCTCGGGGCCTACCCTGCCAGCACCCTCCTTTGCCAGTTTATCGGCTTCCTCATTGCCCTGGTGGTCCTCATGGCCTGGTACCCAGGCAATAGATAGCTTATGGGACGCACTCACCTCTTCCAGGCCGGTTACGCAGTCCTGCACCAGCTTAGAGTTGATCTTGCATGAACTGACCGCCCTGATAGCTGCATGGCTGTCCCAATAAATTACTATGGTTTTACCCATGTAATTTTTTCTGATGATTTCCCTAGCATATTGTTCTATGGCTACAATTTCCGCCTGGACAACACTGTAGGGTATATCTAAGACCTATGTTTATTTTCGTCCTCGGTTTGTCTCCATATATACCTGCTCCGGACTCCTTGGTCCGTTTTGGAGCGATCTGTATACCAGATTAGGTCAGCTTTAACGGAAGGGCCTGCCTCCCAGTCCTTTTTATCTGGTATAATTGTTTGAAAACCTTTGTTTAGCCAATAGCTTGGTGCCATTTTATCTGAAGGCATCTCACACAGTATGTTGACTTCTTGGTCCTCCTTGAATCTCCATTGAATGGCCCTTTCCTGTCTTATAATAGGACCTTTGCCTTGTTTAAGATGGTATTGTACCGCTTTTACCTCACCCTGTATGAAAAGTGGCGGTAGATTAAGCAGCACTAACCAGAACTAATCAGAGCTACAGTAGGGGTCGTTTACATGGCCCCCAATATACATAGACAAGCAAGTCATTGTATACTTTGTAATTGCCTTGTTGCCGTCTTTTGTAGCGTCTTTATACACCGCAGGCAATTGAACCGAAGGTTATTATTGGTCAAACAACCATTTTGTACATCCACAGGTTCATCTTCGGGTAGATTCCCCAATTTTTGCCGCAAAGTCTTTGGCATCTACCCAGGGTAATTTTTACCTACTCAGTGACTTTGCTTAGGTGTGGTGCCCAGGTCAATTTTTGGTCAAAGATGACTAAGGCCGTATCCAGGACCTTCTTTTGGAATCTCCTACCAATTATTGCGGAAGCTGCCTTTGCATGGTGGAGATTCGCCTGAACTACCCTTATTAGCTCCATCTTTAGGGTCAAGTTGGACTGGCGAAGCGGCTCCCTAAAGATCCTCCTCCATTCTAGCGATGTCCTGTTGTTGGGTTGCCAAAGGCCTTATCAGCGGACTGACGCCATTTTGGATAAGAGGCTCCTTGGAGCCGCTCTCTCTGTGCCACTTCGGCTTCTTTCATGCCGGGGAAAGGCTGGCCAATTAGACTTCCTCTTCCGTCATCTTTTAATTTCCTCTAGGGAATTAACTCTAAAGCTTGGCCTAGCCTGAACGTGGCTTTTGCCTTTGCCTCTGGTTGTTTTTTTTCCTATGGTACCACGCATGTTGGTTCCACGAGTAGCGTAGGACAGTTACTGTCGATCCGTGCCAGTGCCCCGCTTGACATGGATAAGGCTGCGTACAGGGCGGTGTCGCCGGGTGCCCCGGGGAACGTTAGAGACCACATGTGACCCTGCGGCCATACAAGCCCTCGGCACGTTAACCATGGCCCATCGGGCCCCACCTTGGCTTTGTGTTGTGTGAACTGTGTGTCATGTGTGTGGTGTGCCAGCTCACCCTCTTATCGAGGATGAGCAGGTATGTTGTGTGAGTAAAGTGTAGGTTTGCTCCCTTCTCCTTGGCTGGGCTTGGGACCAGCTAAAGTCCGTAACAAATACCCACCGCTCTGCGTTGTGGAGGCTTAGCCGTAGGCGATCGCTGCAAGGGCCTTAGGCGGAGTTTAGTACTGTTAGTAGCGTAGATATTAGGATTAGTTAAGCCTCTATTTTACTTGCCAGAAGACCAATACCTCGCTGCAGTGGTTTAAATGCATTTTAATGTATTTGTGAACACACTTTAAACACAAGTTAATATTTTTTATAATGTAGTTATTTAAAAAAATATATAACGTAAGTATTTTAAAAATCATGCAAATAAATAACTTTTTTTGGTAATGTTGGGAAATCAATCGATTTATATACTTAAAAATTCTGTATGAATTGGTGAATGAAATAGAAATACTAAAATACCTCTGTTAAAAGAATAAATATGATCTATACTATTACAACTTATAAAACATGACAAATATGGTATATTTTCGATACAATACCCGAGACAATACCTATACAGGGTGATTCAAAAATCGATCACGAAACTTTAGGGGTGATTCTACTTGACAAAATAAGGGTAGAGATTCAGATATTTTTTTCAAAAAGTTATTTGTTTTTGAGTTACAAGCCGCCAAAGTTCAATTTTTTTTTTGGTTTTTTCGCCATATTGCATTTATTTTTTAACCAATCCAGTTGACATTTGGTACACAAATCAAGCTTGCAGATTCTAAAATTTTAAGATAAAAGTACTTTTTAAATACCGCCAGAGGACACTTTACCTAAAACTTAAAATTAATTTACATCATAACTTTTTATTTTGACAGATATCGCAAAGCTGGGGGCGCCATTTTATAGAAAATCACAAACTTAAAAAATAAGATACTTCTTATTAAAGTCGATAAACCTCACCGTTTGGGCACCAATAGACATCAAAGTTTTCATCAATTTCAATCAAATTACCTACATACATACAGGGTGTTCAGTAACTCAACCGTTCTTAGGGTCAAAAATTCAATGATCTAATGCATTTATATTAGTCCAAAGGTTGCTGGTTTGCGAGATACAGTGTGTTTAAGTCAAAAAAATTAATGGAAAATTTGACATCTTGTATTTCGCAAACCAGCAATCTTTCGACTAAGATAAATTACATAAGATCGTTGTATTTCGTCCTTGTTGTATTTTGACCGAAAGAACTTATGTAGCAATTAGTACAGACCTTTTGGGCACTAATCAGGTGGCGTAGATAAAGCGTAAAGCCAAACTTTTGTATGAAATAAAAGGTTTAATCCTAAATATTTCAAAAACGGTTGCTTGTAGCGACATTTATCGAGTTTACCTTTTTGATGCAAAAAATATGGAAGAATAAAAATTATTTACTAAAATTTTAATACACTGAGGCAAAAAAGTTATGACACTTTGAACCTAAGCAAAACACTGCAAATGGCTCCCTCTACATTCTACAACAAAAACATTAGTGTTGGGAAACACGGTGATTTTTCGGTAACTGGTGAAACGGCGACAGTGATTTCTAAATCACCGTGATTTTAAACAGTGATTTTAATTACTGCAGTGACTTGAATATACATAAATATTTAACTAAAAATGGAAATATAAAAACAGCTCGGTGTCTGGCAACGAATACGAACATATTATTTATGCAGCTCTTATCGGTTTTCATTGACATGCAGCATAATATTTATTGATTTTATTAAAATAAATATAATGCTGCATATTAAATTAACAGCAATATTACGAAATCATATTTTTTTGGGTTCGTAACTCAAATAATCATTTTTATATAAGGTGTGACAACAACAAGCTTAATGTGATATATTGCAATATTATTATGTATAAAAATAATATCCAGTTTTAGGGTTTATTCATTACCTACTTTCAAAAAATCACATTTTTATTAATCGAACACCATTTTAACATTTTTAACTTAAATTCAATTACAAAAAGATAAATATAAAATAAAAAACTTTTTTAAAGCAAAACGAAAACGCATAATAAAATATAAAAATTTTAAATTCTTTAAATAAATAAAAATAAAAAAATATATAGCTTACTTTTTTCCCAATGAAAATTAAAAATTAGCATTAAGAAAGATTAGTTTTCAGCTTTGTTTGCACTTAATTTATTTCTACGGTCGATTAATATGAACCCGGCTTTGGAAAACAGTCTTCCACATGGCTTGGCGGTGCCCGCCACCCTCTACGTCTAAACAATATAAATATCATATCAGCTTAAATCACTGTTTTCCTTCACATATTATTTTTAAATAATAATTAATAGGTAATCATCATATTTCGATCGGCGCCATCAGCGATCATCCAATGCGTGTCGTGTCGATGCCGATTGCAGTATTCGCTTTAATCACTGATCACCGTATTTGCGAAAAGTAAATCACCGGTAGCGCCAGTGATTTTCCATTCACCGGTGAAATATCGCGGTTATTAATATATCGCCAAACACTCAAAAAATAATTCCCACCCGAAAAACCTCTTAATACTATATATTTTCTGAAAAATGTTTTATAGTTAGTAAAATATTTAAAAATACCAGAAATAAAATAAAAACTTTGACACCCTGTATCTTTGCAAACGATCAATTTATCGACTAAGTTAAATAGGGTTAGATCGTCGTATTTTGGTCCAAAGAATTTGTGGTAGCATTTTGTATACAGACCTTTTAGAGAACACCCTGTATATTATAATATAATAATAACATTTACCCCACAGTTCGTTATTTATTTTCCTTTCAATTACTTAAACCAATGGTAAAATATATTAATTAACTTAAATAATACTAACATTCTTTACATGAAAATACGGCGTATTAGCTAATATTTGACTTGCATTGTAGAAAGTAAATTTTGTTGTATCTAGGAGTATGACAAAACTTAGATAAGTAATAGAAAAATACTTTTGCTTGAAACAAAGTTTGTAATTATTCATAAACTGCAAAAATAACAATGTAAAAAAGTTTACCAAAAATATTTTGAGAACTTTTAGGTCTCTTTAATGAAAAAAAACTGTAACATAGATAACCTTTAAAAATGTATATTTATCGTGATTAAATAAAATAAGGCATTGTGAGTAGTTTTAGAAGTATGCGAGTGCCAATTGAGTATACTTGAGGGGGACAAGCCCATGCCACTAACTTCCTGAAAGAAATTTAATAATTTTCATAAGTAATTTAATTTTTAAAGTAAAAAGTTGGGGCCTCTTCTAGTTTTGTAGTCTAGTGGCCACAAGAAAAAATACATGATTCTTAACTTATACGGGATAAATTTTAAGAAAATAATTAGAAATAATTCCCTACTGTCGTTAATATATAAGAAAAAGAAATCTCCCTTTTTCGGACAGTCGAGAGAAGAACTCCTGCTTTTATTATGTCATTCACCAAGACCCTCTCCAGTGACGCGTTTCGGGCCTACCACGGTGAATTACACAAAAAGAAAGAGATACTTTCACCCCTCCGCTGCTGCATGCCAATAGTAGACAAATCCGTTGTTAAAAAATAACAATAGTTTTAAAATTGACCAAAAACACGCTTTTATATGCAACCGAACTAAAAATTAGAAAATAATAATTTTTCATTACAAAGAGTTGTATTACAGTAATAAAAGGTCAAACAATAAATCATAATTATATACCTCAAAATAGAATTATAATAAAATTTAAGATAATAACAGAATAATTCACTTCAGACTTAAAAAGCGTGGGTGCATTTTAACATTTTTTCATAACTTTTCCCTCATAGATATTTTACAAATGAAATAATTATAACATTTAATATATTAAGCACCCCACGCTTTTATTCTGAAGTGAATTATTCTGTTATTATCTTAAAATTTTATTATAATTCTATTTTTGAGGTATATAATTATGATTCATTGTTTGACCTTTTATTACTGTAATACAAACTCTTTGTAATAATTATTATTTTCTATTTTTAGTTCATTGTATTAAAGGTTTTTGTTTTAACTATTATTATTTTCATTTTTGTTCGATATATCAATTAGTTTTCTGAGACCATCAGTGTTAAATGTTTCTGAACTATTTCAATAATCAATCATTTTCATTTAAAGCTTTACTATTGCATGTAGGGTTTCAGAACATAACTACTCAGGTGAGTTTCTGTCAGCCTTATGCTGAGAGTACGTCCAAAACCGCACGCATGCGCAGATCGCGCACTAGCTTTTTCTCTGTTACTCTCCTACAGAAAATCTATAAGCGAATTTATTTTTCCTGGCGATCCTAATCAGGATAACGGGATACTGTTTGCCAGATTATTGCATTGTCATGGGTCCTTGATACGTGTGCAAAGTTTCAAAGAAATCAGAGTGGAAGTGGGTGAAAGTTAAGCTTTTAAAAGATTTCTTATGTCTTTTATGAAAAAAAAGTTTCCATAAATGTATGTCCAAACTCGCTTTATTTCTAAGATACAGGGCGTTAAAGCGCTTAAAAAAAAGTAGGTATTTTTTAATATCCTCAAAATCTTTTAACCGAATTGGATAAAATTTGGCATACTTTTTAGTGTAATGAGGCACTTGTAAAGCTCTACCTAGATTAATACTAATAAGGCCCAGTGGCGTCTCAGTGGGAACTACAGCCAATATTATTAAGGAAAAAAGTACGCCACTGACTTTTTGTAAAGTTTTTATACATTTTCCCAATGTAGCAATAAAAGATGCAACTTTTTAGTATCGTTTATTTTCTTCCTATCTCGCATCGTTTTCGAGAAAAAAATTGAAACCACTTTTAGTCATTCTAAAAAGTAGCCCTAAGCAGCTAAAAAAACAAAATTCAAAATTAAAAAAATTAACAATTTTGCCTTTAGTTGACAATTTTCACTAGCCCAGGACCACTAGTGCTAAAAAAATCCCGGAATAATCTAAGCACGTGTGGTATTCAGTAAGAAAAATTTTACACCCAGTTTGTGCTAAATAATATTCCTTTAAATTAATAATAACTATGACAGAATCTTTAAAATTTTACTACAAAATAAATATTTTCCATTTTACCAATTGTAGTTGCACGTATATGTAATTTTAGAGCTTGGTATTGTTTATCCTTTTATATTATATATAACTTATATTTACTTCAGTTGGTAAAAAAATAGTTTATTGTAATTTTTTAGACCCAAACCTTGCTTTCGTTTGCTCTTCTTCACTTATGTCTAGTACTTCAGTCTTATGATAATAGAGACTTATTGCAAGTTGCCTTATTAAGCTCAGGTATTAATAATACGGACCTATAATTAAATAGTGCTTGTACCCCATAATTTAGAGTTATTGCAAATCATGTTGACCAGAACCTTCAAAGTCTAAAGGGAAAAATTTTAGTAGTTTTCTTTAACTATTTGTTTTACTTTGTTACAGAAATACATTGAAAGCCAGGTTTTAGTATTTTAACTTCTAAAAACTTACTCAATTTTCGTAGTCAACCGACAGTTGTGAAGACCAGTTCAAGAGGAAGTTGAAATAGGTCAGTAGGCACATTAATAAAGAAGCATAAACCAAAGCCAGGCACTATCATATTAAGGTCCTTATCACCATATCCTGCATAAGCTCAGATGTCAAATGATGATGTATTAATAGTGCTGTGGCATATTTCACTGAGCAATATTCTCTATTATTTTACTAACTGTAGTTTGTATAAAACTGTCATTTAGGGTCTTAAAACCTTACATTATTTTTATATTATGTTATGTCTGAATACTACTACAACTGGTACAAAATAACATTTTCTTTAATTATGTATGTGAATGGCAGACATGACGTTAAAACAAATTCAATGAATTCTTCAAAAAAATGTCACTATAATTCGCTCAGGGGTACGCAGACAGGGAGAGAGAAAACATTTTCGATGAAATACACAACTGCTTATTTATTTTAAAAAACAAATAATTATTTAATTTTTATTTTTGCTTTTTATATTGGGTACATACTTTTAAAGATATTAAGTAACTTCCATATTTTTCTATAATAAACAAGAGCAGATACAAAAGAAAATATAGAGATAAGATAAACTTTTCTATCTTAATCCGAAAAATATTAAAACTTTTAAAAAGTCAGTGGCGTAGTTTTTGTAAGTGTGTGGTGCTCTGAGTCAGACCCAATAATCTAATATGGTGGCGCTTTACAAAGCGCCTTTCCTTACGATAAATAAATGTCCCAGAATTTTGTTCAAATGGTTTAAGGGGTTCTAAGATATTTAAAAAGACACTGAAAAACTTCAACAACCCTGTCTCCAAATAGGCTTCGGGCATATGTTTATGGGAACTTTTTTCATATAAAACTGGATAGTCTTTTGTTTGTTATTGTCCCTATTCTTACTTTAAAATTTTGGGTAAATTTTGAACATAGGTACGTTTGATATTGGTTTAATGGACCGAGGCATGAATCACATGTCACAATGTTTTTAGGTTTTGGAAGATTAATATTACAGCAGAAGTTGGGAAACTGAGCCCAAACTCTGACCTCATTCATGTTTTAGGAGACAGAAATATGGCAAAACACATCGCATTTCATCAGTACAAGGTTAGTTTATATTTATAAGGTTGCGACATATCCTCAACTTTCAGGCGTTCCGAGGTCGGAGACGCAAGGAAGGGCCTCCACGGAGAAAATTTGGCAAGACTGGGTAAATCAAAGCTGATGATCAATCAGTGGCGTCTAGAATTTGCGCATTTCATTTTGCATTGTGTTGGAAGTAATATTTGTAGAAAGATGTAATTCTAAATGTTTTTTTATTTAAAGTAAAAAGAATTTACAACCTAATAATAATTAAAAACTGTTGTGTAAACGGTTGTTCTACTAACACATTAAACTGTATATCTCCGGCACTGAACAACATGGCCGAAAAATGGGAGATGTGACGTCATAACACGTCAAAGCAATATAGCCGAATGTCGCGATCCCTATATAGACCAGACTTTGTATCCAGTACTTTTTTGTAGAGTGCTGTTATTAGTCGAAGACATTTAATAGTCCAAGAAAATTTAATGCAATTTAAAAATCTTAAAAATATATAGCAAAGTAAGGATATCCTCATTCTAGCAAGTGCGGTAGCGCATTCTCAAGATAAATTTGCGAAAGGGATTAGGAAATGTTTGGTGTTGGTGGGGTTCGAACCGGCATGGTTCCATGCGTCTTGTTTAGATGAATACATAGTGTATTGCTCAAGCCTTTTATAATGTTATAGCTAATTATGAAACTTTAAGATTTAGTTTAAAATAATTGAATTATCGGTAGGTTGTTGAATCTTTACATAGTTAAATTGTAATAAATGTATTAAAACTATTTTTACATAAATATATAAACAACTTTCTGATAGTCGAAATATTAATCCAAATAATATATTTTTTTAAATTACGTTAATTTTTAGTGCCATAAAAGAAATTTGCTCAAAGAAAAGTACCTAATCCAATTAATGCAGAAAATTTGAGGAAAAATAGGTTTTAAAAAATAGTGTTTCAAGTAATAACCAAAAATGTTTAAGTACTGCGTGCTGCTATTAGGATTTTTGTTCTTAGCAGCTCAGGATGGAAATTGCCAAATAAATTTGAGTAAGTATCTAGTTGTATTTATGTTGATTTCAGAAAAAAGAGCAATTAGTGTTTAACATGTTTTTATTTTTTCGGTTTATGTAAGCAAACATTTTCAAATTATTATTTGTCATTTTTATTTATGGGCTCAATTACTCTAGTAAACAACTTTTGCTTATATTAAAAATAAGTTGTATTTGTTTAGATTTTAAGCAAAAGTAAGTATACCTGAAGTAATATCTAAAATAGGTAAACATTTTAATGCCAAATCTAAAAAAATAAATGTTATCGTTATATTTTAAATTTATACAGGGTGATTCAAAAATCGATCACGAAACTTAAAGGGGTGATTCTACTTGACAAAATAAGGGTAGAGCTTCATATAATTTTTTTCAAAATGTCATTCGTTTTTGGGCTACAAGCCGTCAAAGTTCAATTTTTATTTTGGTTTTTCGCCATATTGCATTTATTTTTTAACCAATCCAGTTGATATTTGGCACAAATCGAGCTTTGCAGATTCTAAAATTTTAAGACAAAAGTATTTTTTTAAATATCCGCCAGAGAGCACTTACCTAAAACTTAAAATGTATTTACATCATAACTTTTTTATTTTGACAGATATCGCAAAGCTGGGGCCGCCATTTTATACACAATCATAAACTTAAAAAAAAAAGGTACTCTTTATTTAAGTCGATATGTTTATATAGAGTTTTTGTCTTATTTTCTGTTGTAGAATCGCCTCGTAAAGTTTGTCGGTTGAGGTTACTGGACACCCTGTACGTATGTAGGTAATTTGATTGAAATTGATGAAAACTTTGATGTCTGTTGATGCCTAAACGGTGAGGTTTATCGACTTTAATAAAGAGTACCTTATTTTTTAAGTTTTTGATTGTCTATAAAATGGCGCCCCCAGCTTTGCAATATCTAGCAAAATAAAAAGTTATGATGTAAATAAATTTTAAGTTTTAGGTAAAGTGCCCTCTGGCGATATTTAAATAAAGTGCTGTTGTCTTCAAATTTTAGAATCTGCAAAGCTCGATTTGTGTGCCAAATATCAACCGAGATTGGTTAAAAAATTAATGAAATGTGGCAAACATGACATTTTGAAAAAAAATATATGAAGATCTACCCTTATTTCGTCAAGTAGAATTACCCCCTTAAGTTTCGTGATCGATTTTTGAATCACCCTGTATATAATTATATACAGGGTGTCCTAAAACTATTTATACACAAAATAGCTTCGCCCCTGTACAAGACGCAAAAATATACATAAAATAAGAAACAAATGTTCACTCCGTATTAAATTCTACATAAAAATGCATAACACAGTATACGTCAGTGTTTACTAGTTTTTGAGATATCAGCAGTATACTGATATACTTATTAAAGATTAAAAGTAATGAAAGTAAATAATATTTTGGTTTAAATATTTTTTAAATAATAATGTCACTGTTAGAATGACAAATAATATAGTAACATGTAAATTACCTTTTATCGTTAATAAGTTTTTTATCTTTGGACAAACCACGAAGGCTGAAAACCTAAATACTAACGTACCGTGGGTGTTAAGCGAGGTAAGAGGGAGTTTGTTGACACGGGACTTAAATACTTGAAGATTTGGGGAGAAAGGAAAGACCTTTGCGGGCAGCAGGTTCCACATTCTAGAAACTCTAGGGATAAACAACGAACAAAGTGGGAAGTTCGGGGCCTGTCCAGTTGAACCGTATAGGGATGCATATGCGCGGCACCACAAGTTTCTCTGTTGGGAACCGTAAGTGGAGGAACTATACTGGACAATTCTTTAGAGCAGAAGCCATGGAAGTACCTATAAAAACGCGATAAATACCGGCATACTGTTGATATCATAAAAGCCAGCAATAATTAACGTATAGTGTGTTATACATTTTTGATGTAGAATTGAATTGAGAATAAAAATATACTAAATATATAGGGTGTTCCATTTAAAAAAAAACCTACCTGAGAATTAAAATTAAGTTTTTGAGACACTTATATAATAACTAGTAGTGTCATTAAAAGAGTGTATCCGAAATAACATGTTTTATTTTAGGCCGATTTTTGTATCTTGTTCATTGGCAAAGATTTGTGTATAAATAGAATTGCGACACCTTGTATATTATATCTAATGTTATTAAGGATAATTTATTTGTAGGTTATTAAATTAATGTATAATGATATTTTCTAGAATAGATAAACAGGGGTTTAGTAGGACCAGACATTGCATGCTGTATGTTTTATGTAATAAGTAATATATGAAACAGCTGATTGTTAAAAGTGGGTCAGATTTAACATCAATTGTTACAAAACCGCGAGTGTATGACGATGACAACAAAGATTACTTAACTAAAAACAAGGCGAGATCATGTTTACCTTTAATAAGCTGATTTTTTGCAAATTTCGACTTAAGGTCTGGCCACACATAACCGCAGCGAACCTGTAGCTGTAAGCTGTAATATAGGGGCAATTTAATATTAAAATTGCAACTTTTCACTATCGTAATACAAAGTTCTGAAACTATGTTAAAAACATATTCTTCTTCTTCTTGTAATTTAGCTTTAAAGAAACCGCTGCTCATGGTTACTTAACAAAATAGGGAACATAGTAAATAAATATTTATTTAACTAAAATAAAATGTTATATGAGCTTTCTGCAGCAACTTCTTCAATATGGAGTCAATGGAGGAATATTTGAAAATTTTCTTACATCTTCAGTTTATTTCCAACATATTAATTATTGTAATAATATTAATAATTTATTGAAGCATGTAAATATTATAAATGTCATAAGTTCTTGAAATTTGATACTCAAGTTTAGTTTAACTTAACTTAATTCGTTTGTATAAATACAACTTTAATCTTTTCACTGCACGATTTTTTAATAATAATAAAGCACTAAATTTCAAAATGACAACGTTATGTCACGCTTACTGGTATTTTTATTGTTGTTCATAAATATGAGGCGATAATAATTTAACAATTTTTAAAAATATATTAGCATCTAACTAGCAAACCGAAAAATCTAAGATTTTCACCATGGACGTAGATTTGCATGCTCTTCAATAAACTTCAATAGAATTTGTCTCTAAAATAATTAGGGAGCCAATAATTGACCCCATTAAAAATTAGATGGGATTTCCTATGTCCCGCCCGGCGATGCATCACCCGGTATATATACATACATATATATATATATATATATATATATATATATATATATATATATATATATATATATATATATATACCGTCGTCATCTTATGACGTCTTTGCTGACCAAATGTGACCAAAAACGACTAAACTGCTGCTTGGGAATTGTTTTGTGTGTAGTTAATAAAATAAAAAAGTTAAATAAAATATGATTAGACAAAAAACGCTTGCTTGTATTTCTTAATAGGTTGACGTATAGATCTCGCTTTTTAGTTGCTTTAGAACATCTCCTTTCCTGGCATTGGCAAAAATGCCCATGGACATGTTGAAGTGGCAAAATGGGTATAAATTAACTCTGATTACTTACTTTTGTAATTCTATGACCATGTACCAAATATTTTTAAGCTAGGACGAAACTGATTTTTTTTATTTGTCTAAATCATATATTTATTTGAAAACAAAAATTGACGTAATCGGTTAAATTAATTTAATAGTGAATGAAATTTGTCAAGGATTTTTTAAGTGTACTCTTCATTGAAAACAATAGAAAAGCTATTTTCAGGGTTAAATTAATACTAAAATTATAAAGAATTATTTGTTTTCCACTCATCTACCGACTGTTGACCATTAAATTGTTCGATATAGCTTTGTCAGTACTAGTTATATTTTAAATAATAATTGTAAATTATGTTAGGATATATTGGAAATATTAAATACATAATTTGTTTGTAAGATACACAAATTTTTACGATTTTTTTGTTACCCTAAATAATATTTTCGATATATTTTTCAAAAAAAATGAAAAGTAGAATACACACAAAGGCTTCAGGCCTTTGTGAATTGTATTCAGAAAATACCCTACTAAATAGTCCTGTTAATTGAACCTGCTCAGCCCTATTATTCCTCCAAACTAGCCAAACTCTTGACACAAAAATAAAAAAAAAAAATCAAAAATCCCAAAAACGTAAAATATACAGGGTGAATTAATTATAATTGAATATTTTATAGGGTTTAATATTTAAAACAAAAAATGTTCTTAAAGTGTGCACTTTAAACGACTACCCTGTATTTCAGAGCCACGAGCTTCTCCTATAGTGACAAGAGAATCTAATTCAGACCTAAAATTGAGTCTGTCTCGTCGGAAACAAAGGGAAATCCAGTAGGTAAAGAAATTAATCAGATTACACAAAATAAACTTGACAAATATACTCTTGATTAAAAAAAAACAAATCCCAAAACATTTTTTCTTTCACACGTAAGAAAAGTTATGTCGAGATAGTCCCTGGGCCAGTAATGATCTGGACTTCATAATAAAAACATTCCTAAATCTTTTTAGGGTGGGGGTTCATTTTGACGAGTCTACCACGAATATTCATACCGCCATATATGGAAGCGAGCGCTTCACCCCAGCCTGTCAATGTCAAAAGGGTTACAGTCATGAAACCATAAGAATTAAACTATGGATGGTGGAGGGGAGGATAACCATCTGAATGTTTCAAAAAGTGTCCGTCGAATGAAGCAACTTAAGGTAGCGCCACAGTAGCCAGAGGAGATTTTTAACCAATGAGCATGAATTATTAGAGTAAGATACAAAATGAAAAAGGACAGATAGATACAAAATAAAAAAGGAAAGAAATACCAAAATCCCTCCACTGGCTACTGTGGCGCCATCCCAATTTGCTACATTCCGATGGCCACTTTTTCAACTTGTCCGCCATAAAGATGGTTATCTTCCCCTCCACCATCCATAAATTAAACCAATGGTTTCGGGTATCGGACTAGACGGGTTACGTAACTGTAACCCTTACGATTTTCGGCACAATGTTTAAAAATTGCATGTAAAACATTGTGGTAAACTTGTCCGACAAAAAAGTGACGCGTTCGCCTAGTCCAGGACATGGGCCAGCTGTCCCAGCGGTGATGGTGTGACGTCACCAGCTCAGGCATGAGGGGCAGCGTTTAGTTCGACCGACATCGTGTTTTCTCGGCTCCAGCTCCCAGCTAAAACGAAATTGCTCCAGCTGGGCGGCGTGGTCTAACCAGAACTAACCTTTTTTGTTCCGTGGTCTAGGGATGGCGAACCTTTACGTATCAACGTGCCACTTTCGTAAAAAATGTAAAATGATCCTGATGAAATCCTTTTGAGTTAATAAAAATAAAAAAAGGTCACCCCGTTAAAACTTGCATACTTTGCCCCTTTTGTTTGCCGCTGGAAAGCAGTGAATAAAAGTTAAGATTAACACACTTCTTTTTCGTACCGCATTAGGGGGCGTTTATCAATAACGTTATATGTTTTCTTAATTTTTGGACCCCTTCCTTCCACCCTGGTGAGATTTGGAGAAATTTAATTCAACCCCCATCCCCTAATCTTAGGTGAGATTTATGGAAATGTAAAAGGTATCATTTCTCAAACCGGAAATGATTTTATCATCGAAATAATTTTGACAAGCCAAAAAAGGGCCCTTGACCCAAAAAGTAACAATACTTCACGGGATATATTTGCATAAATCTCGTTAACTTTTTCCTGTTTCTAGCGAAAGAAAAATTACATGATATTTGCCAAGACCTCCCCCCTTCCCCACAGTGAGTTTAGGTAAGATTCAAGTCAACCCCTCCCCTAAATGCCGTGGTTTACGGAAGCTCCCTTATAAAATAAGTAAAAAAATTGTGTCATATAGCCATATATGGCGGTATAAATATTCGTGGCGGACTCGCCAAAAGGAACCCTCCTAAAAAAAATTTTCTATTCTATTCTATTGTTTTTTCTTGGTTTTGGTCCCTTCAGGTCCAATCCACCAGCTCTCCCCCTTCCGGACTATGCTTTCCAGGGGCGGAAAATCTGGATAATAGAGCTCGTAGCTTCCAGATATTCCAAAAAGAAAACAAAAATAATTCTACAATCGATGCAATGCATAAACTGTCGGCTGTCAAACCAAGAGCCGCTACTGGTGTTACGTATAACCTTCACTTTCATTACTGACAGTTCACATGGCAGGCCCATCTATTTCCCGCCATTTGAGAAATACCTCGTGTTCACCTCCAAACAGGATATCATCAGCTTATAGGAATCTTCGCTCACAGCGCTTAGATCCAGAAGAAAGATGCCGTCAATTTAGCGTGAATCTTTCCTTGATCCCCGAAGGTAAAAACGTCCGTACGGAACCTCTAACCGCCGCCCCGGGAAGAACTTTGTAGTCCTCTACGCACCTCCGTACTTTCCGGAGGTCAAACAAAGAGTCGTGCTAAAAAAAAATAGGTTTTAAAAGTGTTTTTATCATGAAGTCCATTTCATCACTGGCCCAGGGACTAAGATGAATTAAACAATTTAGGCCTTGATGCTCGTCTGTATATTGATGTTTTTAAAGCAGTTTTATTTTTTCATTGCAATATAGTTTTTGTTATACCGGGTGTTGCTCCGTCGAGGCGGGACATAGGGAATCCCATGTAAATTTTGAAGTAGTCAAATATTGACTCTCCTAATTATTTTAGAAAAAAATGCTATTAGGACTTATTGAAGAGCACAGTAAGTTCCACCCAAAATGAAAATTTGAGCATTTTTCAACCAACCAGTAAAGAGTAAACTGCTTAATACTTCTGCAACGTAGTATCTCATTATGCACCCTGTACTCTAGAAATCAATAATAAAAACAGCATATCGATTTATCAGTGACAATTTAGATCATTAATTTATAATGTCATTGCCAAAACAATTTTATGCTGAATTTCAAAAGAATCCTCGCATTTCATTTTAGTTTACAGCTAATTCCAACACATGCACTCACAGTTACGCAAGACAATAAAGCAAATTTTTCTACATTTAGAAATCAATTTATGACGGAAATATCAGGATTTAATCAATTGCTCAAATATTCCACCGTTAACTGCCAGACAATAACCCAAACGATTATAAAACTCATTTCTTACGTTAGCTAGTTGGTACATCGATATTCTGGCACATTCAGCAGAAATAGCATTCCTTAGCTGGTCTAAATTTTCATATTTTTTATTGATAGCTTAGTTTTTAAATTGTCCCCCATAGAAAAAATCGTTTGGCGAAAGATCACGTCGATTTTCTTTACATTTGCAATTATTGATTACTGTGCCTGTAGTTTCAAATTTTTTATCGTCCGTTTCATTGTCGATTTACTTGGTATTGGCCTATTGGAAAAATAAGCTGCAAACATGTCCGCTACTCTTCAATAACTATTTCCCTTGTAAAACCATTTTATAATAGTGATTTTTTCTTGATTTAAGTAGTTCATTATTTAAGAATGATGTGAAATTGATCTGACAACATGAGAGTAAAAGGTTAAATAATTTTTCTAGTATTTTATTATAAACTTCTAATAATACAAGGCGCGTAAGAATATAGGAGATTCGTAACTTATTTTAGCATTTATCTCTTAGCTGGCGGACTGAGAAGAGCTGAAATTTGTACACTGGGTACGACTTTTCGTGCTCTTTAAAAAATCCTAATAATATTTTTTTCTAAAATAATTAAGGGAGCCAATATTGGACCACTTTAAAATTTACATGGGATTCCCTATGTCCCGCCTCGACGGAGCAACACCCGGTATAATCTGAAAAGGAGGCGCCATAAAAAAAAGGTTCGGGCGCCACTGGTACCTAATATTATGGTAGAAAGACTTGCCAAACATTTTGTTTTATAGGAAAATCCGTTCATTTAAAGCCATAGACAACCAAAACTTATTTACATATACGCTACTTATACATAGTTAAATCAAACAGTTTTTAGTCTATTTAGTTACTTAAATTTTTACATGTAATTTAGATATGCATGTGTAACTGAATTTCACTTTTAATGGTATTTTATGTTTTAGTTACATAGACTCGAATGTATAATAGATTAGATTATGTCTTAATTACTTTCAATTACATATTGACTTGTATACATACATTTCCCCACAAAATTTGTCTTCCGTAAAAACACATAAAAGAAAAATCTACTACTTTTCTTTTTATTAACACAATTGTATTTTTTAGTGCAACATTTTGGAAAATGCAAATTGGACACATCTTCATTTGATGACTGCGTGAAAGATGGTATAAATGAGATGAGACCATATTTTCCACATGGTAAGTAATGGTATTTTTCTCCGATCGGACGGAAATAAAATATTTCTGTAGGTAGGAGGCGTCGCTAGGCAATTTAATTTTTTTGCCGGCGTTGTACATTTAATTTACTGGCATTGCCAACACTCTTTAATGGCAAGGCATTGGCAAAAAGGTATCAAAAGGACGCGAAAGTGGGCAATTGGCCGTTATTAGGCCACGTGTTGCAGATAATGTGATGGCATCCGTCATTACATAATTTATGATGAAAAATGCGTTTAGGATGATGGCATCCATCATTAATAAGTTATGCCAAAAAATGCATTTAGGATGATGGCATCCATCATTAATGTTATTGGCAAAAAAATGCGTTTAGGATAATGGCATTTATCATTAAATAAGTATTGCAAGTTTTATAAGTTGAATGTCCCAAAAGTTAAATAACATATTTAGAATTTGTAATCGAAAAAATGAGAAAAAAGGCAGAAAACTTTATCAATAAAAAAATTACATAATATAAATTTTTATACTGTAACAATAAACCAAAAAAAAATTAAAAAGTATGTAATAAAATTAAAAAAGATAGTAAATCAAAAGAAAACACTTTAAAATAGTAAGTATTTAAGTGACACTTACACTCAATTTTCAGATCCAAAACATAGGAGAAATATTTTAAAGGAGTTAAATGTCAAAAATAGAAAACTATTAAATATATATAATTTTTTTTATTAACACGTCTTTTAAAACTTTTAATAAGGCAACTCCCTGATTTCACTATAATTTTTGAGTAACTACAAATTTAAAAGGTTTTAAACGAAATGTTTACAGCTCCTAACAGTCTACTTGAATAACCCGCCTTCTTGATCAGCCATCACCAATTAATTACACAACACAACTAATTAGGTAATGAATACACTTAATTAGTAAGTCTCTATTAAAACTCTTTCTTTAAAAAAGAAACTAAAAAGCTAGAAAACTACGTAGAAAACAATTGCAATAAAGCGGCTAAACAAAAGCAAGGCTGCCCCATCTGTCAAATTGTCAAATCTTGTATTTCGGCTAAGCGGGAAATTTGAATTTATCACCTTCTGGTCGAAATCGTCGAAATTAACCTAGCCATTTTACCACTCATTTTATTTTTATTCTCTCAAAATACATCATAATAAACATTTTGTTTGACTTAATTTTTATTTGCAATGGATTTGTATCAATAAAATGTTAGGAAAAGACCATTTCCTTTAAATTATGTAAAAAACATAAAATAATGTTGTTTAGCCGCCATTATAAATAAAACAGATCAAAAAATTGCTCGAATGTTAGTTAAATACCAATGTTAATAATATGGTTTGAAAAGTATAAATATGCGTTGAATAGTTTTATTCTCTCTCAAAATCCAATATTTATTTGCCTGCAACAAAAAGGCATGCTTTATTTAATCAGAATTGGTATGCCGCCATTTTTGTATGCTTGCCGGCAATTCGCCTGCATAAAATTTATTGGCAATTGAGTGTTTATTTAGGGTTAACTTTTTAATGCGTATTAGATGTTGGCATAATATTGCCACCACTTGCCAATGCAAGAACATCATAAAGAAAAGAAAAATCTTCCTTTTTTGACTTTTAAAAACTCTTGCCATGGGCGTATATAAAAAGGGTTTTGGAGGGTTTGAACTCCTCCCCCTAGCATGAGCAAGAGAGGAATTTTGTATGAAAAAGTATTTTGTTTATTATGTTTTAATGCTTAGCATAGGGAAGAAGAAAAAAGAACATGATGTATTTAAAAAAATCAGTAAATTGTGTGGATTTTAAAAGTAAGGGCTTTTTTTGCTCTTCAACAATATTTAATACAAAAAAACCTTTAAGTCAGGAAAATAATGTTTCGTGAAGGTGGGGTCTTTTTTTTTATTTCATTTTTTGGCAGTCTACCCCCACATGAAAAGCAGGAGTTCTTTTCTTAACTGTCAAAAAAAAAAAAGATTTCTTTTTCGTATATTTCTATAACAAAATGAAATAACTTTAATTTCTATTCAAATTAAAAAATAAACCTTAAAGATATAACTAAAATAAAACAGGCTACAAAATTCAAAACTCCTTTTTTAGGAGCGATCTTCCCAAAAGTCTTGTCCAAGTAACCCAATTTTTCCCTGACAAACGCCTACATGGAAATTATGAAATTGATGGAACATTTCTGGGACAAAAGTGAAAAACTCTGGATCTTGGGAACTGGCCCTGTTTGACTATGTTCAAACCTTAAGCATAAGTAGAAAACCACAAAAGGATAAGAATGGAAAATACATGATGAGGCCACCGATCAAGGTGAAGTGTAACATTCAAACATGTAGGAAACTTGAGTTGCATATTGGAAATTTGGCGGGAGGAAGAACAATCGTTGGTAAGTTATATTTAGGAAAAATCACATTTAATGCGTCCAAAACACAATCATGTTTGTTGTCAAGAAAAAGTTTTCAAATAATCATTTTTACTGATAAGCGGCTAAGTTCTGTAGTACAAAGAGACATTTAATCTTATGAGCATCACATTTGAGAATACCTTTAGCTGGCATAAATACATTGTATCTATAGCTACACAGCTTGGATTGCTCTTTCAAGTAAAAAAGCAATATTCGTCCTTTGTAATCTCGACACTTCCCAAATGTGACCCTCTTTGGAATATTGTTCTTATGCGCTTCAAATGGACAAATGGTGGGTTTCACAACCTTTCTTATTCCTGATTCCGTTCAAAGAAGAGCTGTTCTTCTTATTAATGATCCATTGCTTTTAGAAAATCAAGTAAAAACTAATATGGTTTTGCAAAAAATTTAATTACTCTAATATTCTGGTTAGACCAATTAATTCTAAAAACAAAGACATATGTTTTATTGTCAAACGTTCTTTTATTGATCTGTAACGAACAGACGATATGGATACAGAAGAAGTTAATATCACCCATTTTAAATACCGTTGTGTACTTCGTTATAAATTTGTTTATTAACACCACTTCACCGCCAATTTGCCACTGTCAAATGTTTGTTAATTTTTGATTGTGGAGCGACGGTGCCAAATTTTCTGTTTTCCCTAAGAAACAAAAATTGTGCACAATTTGTTATTGCTAGGTGGAAAAGTCTAGAAATAACAAATCAATCACAGTGGTTGAAGTGGACGATGATCATATGTTCCTTAAACACATGCTAGTATTTAAGGGGGTGATTCTTGGACTTATTTTGAAAAAAAAACTTTATATGGACCTATGCCCTAAACGTCTTAATTTATGAGGTACTTCAAAAAATTTCGACAACACTTATTTTAGTAAAAACTGTTATACTAGATATAAACGTTATTTAAATAAGTATTTATTATTTTTGTTACATATTTGCTAATACAAAATTTAAAACCTAATTTAAAAATATGCAATAAAGGAAATTTTATTATTTTTCCCTAAACTAAACAAGATACAGGAACAAATTAGGAGACATAAAAGCTGTATTTTTATTTGCTTAATCTAAAAAGAGCACAAAAATTTTACACACATTTACACAGTCAGTGGCGTACCGTTTTTTGTTAGAAATATTCCTTAAGTTGCCTCTCGAGACGCCACTGGACTGATTAAATGTAATTAAGATGGTGATAAATTACCACCTTAATGCCATTAATAATATTGCAAAATTAAAACAAAATTGGGTAAAGGATTTTTGAAAATTTTAACGCTATATACCTATCTTAAAAGTTAAGACGTTTAGGACATATATGTCCATAGGAAGTCTTCCTGTTCAAATGAGTCCAAGAATCACCCCCTTAAATATTAGCATGTCTTTAAGGGACACCATGTATAGCAAAGTTTAATAAGACAAATGTATTTTTTTAATCTCAATTTTTTAGAGAATATGTTGGATTGGGTCATCAACAACGCTTGGCAACCTGGTTTCGTAGTTCTAGCACCGCTCATTAACGATTTGGTCAGCACAGCGTTCACCGAGATATTCAATAAGGACTTTCAATATTTCCCATTTGAAAGTATTTTCCAGCATTAGAATAACTTAAGTACATAGAATAATTTTAGATCCAAAATAGTGAAAACCAGTGGCGTAGCGAGACGTGTAGGGGCGCGCGGCGGCAAAGCAAGGTGGGGCCCATACCATTTAGATAAATAAAAGTATGTTAGTGGAAAAAAAAAATTTTAGAGCAAAAAAAAGGTCCTTACCTCCAAAATTGGGCCCTACCACTCTAACATGATATACACTCCTAAAGTCGTGGCCCCCTTTCTATACTTTTTCATTATAACAAAAAACTTAGCAACCAAAAAAAGGTCCTCACCTCCAAACAGGGGCCCTTCTCACTATGTTATATCATTTCTGTGGTCGGGGCCCCCTTTTTTCAGATATCTTTTCGGACAATGGTGGACTATGCTGGACGAGGTGCTCAAGTTTTAAATTACTCCTACATCTACAGGTTCTATGAAAAATACACCAAGATGGCAATTTATTCTTGGTTCTTATTGGTGACCCTGCACATGCATCCAACAAAAAACTTTTATGAAAAAAACTATTTTTAGATTATCCATATACAAATAAATAATGTGACTGATTAACTCCATTTATTATAAGCTAACTTAGGTTTTTAATGCATAGGATCTTACTAAAAAGAACAGGGTGTCAAGTTACACATTTACACCCTCATAGCCTTTAATTTTTTTAAGGTATAAAATAAGTAAAAATATATGTTTATTGGCCAAAATTTTATTGTGTTTTAAAAGCAGTAATTGGATTTTGATATTTCCATAGGTTGGGATCCACGACGAAAGTTTTTCATGAAATTGTTGTGTTGTGAGTTAAAAATGTCAAGTTTCTCTGTAAAAAAACTTTTGGTTTGGTTAGTTCAAGTTTTCCTGTAAAAAGCTATTTGTTTTTACAGGAGACTTCAAATTTTGACTCACGACACAAAAAATTTTATGAAAAACTTTTATCGGAGATCCCAAGCTTTAAGATGCTCATGGTAGGGTCCGCGCGTTTGATGAAGAAGCCACCGACGTCATCATTATCTACATGAAAATCTTTGTATCTCTCTTTAGGTTTTAAATGATAATCCTCTATTTTTGTATTTTTGCTTAAGTTTGATCAAATTTTTATTGACAAATTCCAAATTTTGTACAATTATGTATACTTTTAAAAAACTCTAGCCACTTAAAAAATTTTATACTACAATTTTTTTATGCAAAGTTTTCAGATTTCTAATTATCAGAAGAAGGCATATATGTTTTCAAAATTCGGATTCGCTTTTGAAATTTGATTTTTCTAGTGAGGGTTGGGCATACCAAAGCATGGGATAACTTTTGTGCAAATTTCAAAAAGATATTTTTGTAGCAAAGTGTTCCTTTGTGGTCAATAGCATCTTATATATTTAAGGTATAGATCCCATCCCATATAACATTTTTGCCGGCGTTGTACATTTAATTTACTGGTATTGCCAACACTCTCAATGGCAAGCATTGGCAAAGAACATCAAAAGACGCGAAAGTGGGCAATAGGCCGTTATTAGGCCACGTGTTGCAGCGAATAATGTGATGGCATCCTTTATCAATAAAAAAATAACATAATATAAATTTTTATACCGTAACAATAAATCAACAAAAAAAAAATAAAAGAGTATGTAATAAAATTTAAAAAAGAGATGAGTAGATCAAAAGAAAACACTTTACAATAGTAAGCAAATAAGGGACGCTTGCACACTCCAATTTTCAGATCCAAAAACATAGGGAGAATATATACAAGGAGTTGGTGTCAAAAGAAAGTACTAAACAAATATAATATTTTTTGTTAGCACGTCTTCGAAACTTTTAATAAGGCAACTCCCTGATTTCATATAGATTTTTGGGGTAACTACAAATTTAAAGGTTTTAAACAGAAATGTTTACACAGCTCCCTAACTAGATCTACTTGAATAACCGCAGCCTAATGACTAGCCATCACCAATTAATTACACAAACACACTAATTAGGTAATGAATACACTTAATTATGTCTACTAAAAACTCTTTTCTTCAGAAACTAAAAAGCTAGAAAACCACGTAGAAAACAATTGCACAAAGCGGCCAAACAAAGCGAAGTTGCCTCATCTGTCAAATTGTCAAATCTTGTATTTCGGCTAAGCGGGAAATTTGAATTTATCACCTTCGGTCGAAATCGTCGAAAATAACCTAGCTAATTTTACCATCATTTTATTTTTATTCTCTCAAAAATACATAATAAACATTTTGTTTGACTTAATTTTTATTTGCATGATTTGTATCAATAAAATGTTAGGAAAAGGCCATTTCCTTTAAATTATGTAAAAACATAAAATAATGTTGTTTAGCTGCCATTATAAATAAAACAGATCAAAAATTGCTCGAATGTTGGTTAAATACCAATGTTAATAATATGGTTTGAAAAGTATAAATATGCGTTGAAGGTTTGCCTTTAAAAATCCAATATTTATTTGCCTGCAACAAAAGGCATGCTTTATTTAATCAGGATTGGTATGCCGCCATTTTTGTATGCTTGCCGGCAATTCGCCTGCATGTAAAATTTATTGGCAATTGAGTGTTTATTTAGGGTTAACTTTTTTAATGCGTATTAGATGTTGGCATAATATTGCCACCAATTGCCAATGCTTTACCATCAATGCCAATATGAAAAATATATATTGCCGGCAAATAGTGTTTGCTGGGATGTCACAAATCCTCGGTACGGTATTGAGTAGTATGATCTTTTCAAAGGAGCGCAGTGTATCACCAATAAAAAGATCTTTTAAAAGATCTTTAAATATCTTTAAAAATACCACAGTTAAAGTCTATCGAAAAATCTATTCATGCTTAAAGTATATTTTAAATGAACCGAAAAATTACCCTGATACTTTTAAATGCAGTAAATTATAATGCAGTAATGTAATTTTGATATATTGGTAATAAAAGATCTTTTGCCAAAATCTTAATCATGTAGCACTTGTAAGTTTTGGCATAATAAAATTATAAAAATAGCTTGAGACTAAACGGTACTTCCGGTATTAAATCCAAAAATAACGTAAAGAAACCTTGAATCATAATTAGTGTTGATTGTTAGTGTTAGTTTAGCAAATTAAGTTAATTATAATATAAGAACTTGTACATACATCTCACACATTATCTTAAGTTTAAGACTTAAATCTGTATATACGATTTTTATTATATAATTTAGTATATTGTTTTAATAAAATGATAATTATTACTAAGAGGATTTTTAGAATGAATGGCGTTTACTTCCGGTGGTTGGATTATCTTCATACTTCATACACCCCTTGATTTTAGGTAACCCCGCAGAAAGAATCTGTTTATACAGTTAAGGCCCACCCTGTATATTTGTAGGGTGATGACATCGCCGCAATATTGGCGGTTATGTCTTTGAAGTCACCTTTATTAAGGGGTTATATACAGTTAAAAAATCCGAAAAAAGCGAATTTTTTCAGATTTTTTTCTGAAAAAACTTTTAAATTTCTTGATCTAAAAATTTGTACAGAGAGGAGCTTGAGTTTTGCGGTGACCACTATATCTTTAAATTGGATCCTCCAAAGGTAAAAAACCAAACAGATTTCGTTAAAGTAATGTTTTTGGAAATATGGCCATCCAAATCAGGTATTCAACTAATTTTTAAAGTGCCGCCATTTTATATTAGGTAAAGGTATTGACTTTATATTTTAGGGTTATAAAGTACTCATCAGAAGTTTTAAAATGGTGTGTCACAAGACCCCCTTTCCATTTAATTTCTTTTCTGAAGATGGCGCCCAGCCGCCATCTTGATATCTTCATCGGTCAATTTCAAACTAAAATATAGTATTTATGCATCAATTTCATATCCCAAAGTTTTACTTTTTTACACTGATTCGTTCAAAAATAAAAGGGGGGGCATTAAAGAATTGAAGAATGAAAAAGAAATATATATTTAAGAAGCTTGTGTTAAAATTTGAGACTAATCGGTTTAGCCGTTTTCGAGTAATGTTGGTCACTGACTTTAAAAACACCATTTTGAGAAAATCGCGTTTAAAGTTTGAAAAGGACTCTTTGTTTGACCTCCGGACAGTGCGGACGTGCGTAAGGGACTGCAAAGTTCTTCCCGGAGTGGCGGCTAGAGGTGTCGTACGAACGTTTTTTACCTTCGGGGATCAAGGAAAGATTCACGCTAAATTGACGGCATCTTTCTTCTGGATCTAAGCGCTGTGAGCGAAGATTCCTATAAGCTGATGGTATCCTGTTTGGTGGTGAACACGAGGTATTTCTCAAATGGCGGGAAATAGATGGGCGTGCCATGGGAACTGTCACTAGTGAAAGTGAAGGTTATACGTAACACCAGTAGCAGATCTTGGTTTGACAGTCGACAATTTATGCATTGCATCGATTGTTGAATTATTTGTTTTCTTTTGAATTTCTGGGAGCTACGAGCTCGATTATCCAGATTTTCCGCCGACGACGCCCTGGAAAGCATAGTCCGGAAGGGGAGAGTGGTGTATTGGACCTGAAGGGACCAAAACCAAGAAAAAAATAGAAATAGAATAGAATAGAAAGTTTGAAAAGCTCGTAAAAGCACTCTGAACCGCCTTTTCGCGTGTAACTTCAAAAATATTTACCGGAACGATATGAATCTTTCTGTGTGTATTGAGATATATGTACATTACGAGAATAACATAAAAAAATTTTTTGAAAATTCTAACTGTATATAACCACTTAAATTTTAGGTTTTTGTACTATTTACCCCAAAAATAAAAAAATTAATGTAGATAGAAATTTAAAGGAAAAGGAAATACCCGAACAAATTATTATCACAAAAAAACTCTACCACCCGGTATAGGTTTTTTGTTCAATACCTAATTCATTGTAATTAATATAAAACCTTAAATGAAAAGTACCACGTTCCCAGAACAATTTATTTTTAAACTGTGCAACCGATTATTAGAAAAATTATTGTTAATCTGGAAAACAAATAAACACCCACACAATGCGAAAAACAACGAGCACGTGCCATTTTTTATTTATATCCCAGCGCTAAAAATGGATTACAAGTATTTATTACTGAAAGGTATATTTTTTAGGGTATATCCCTTATCAACTTTATCAGTTTCCGGGATCAAATTATATGTTTTAATGAATGAAGGCAAATATTTTAATAGTTCAGTTGTTGTACTTGATATAAACAATTGCTGTATTATAAAAAAGCACAAACTATTACATTTTTAAAAGCTAGGATTAGTTCTTGTTGGTTAAAGTTATCTTAAAATAAGGTTCCTACCTTTTCCAAAAATGCCTGTATATCAAAGTCGGTCTATATAGGGTCGCGACATTCGGCCATATTTCTTTGACGTGTTATGACGTCACATCGCCCATTTTTCGGCCATGTTGTTCAGTGCCGGAAATATACAGTTTATTGTTTTAGTAGAACAACCCTTTACACACCAATTTTTAATTATTATTAAGTTGTAAGTTCTTTTAATTAAAAAAAACATTTGGAATTTAATCTTTCAACAAATATCACTTCCAGAAGAATGCAAAATGAAATACTTACGCAAATTCTAGACGCCACTGGATTAATCATCAGCTTTGATTTTACCCAGTCTTGCCAACTTTTCTCCGTGGAGTGCCCTTCCTTGCGTCCCCGATCTCGAACCGCCTAAGAGTTGAGGATGTGTCGCAACCTTATAAATATAAACTAACCTTGATGAAAAGGTAATTTACATTATATAACATTTACAATTTCTTTTTCTGTAACCTACAAGAGATAGGTAAGATCCATTAGCCCAGGCGTTCCACAACTTGCCTGACGCCCTCGGACACCTGCAATTCTCTTATGACGGCCTTATGTCCAACTGAATTCCTGACAATTAAAAAGGGTCCTTACCTCAAATGGAATTGTCCCATTTAAAAAAATTAAAGAACGAAAAAAAATTTTTGTTTTTCATCTTTTTACCTTATATTTGGGAAAACATATCTTATTTTTATCGATTTTTTTCAAAATACCTTGACTCTAGATACTTTGTACTCATCAACTTGCGACATCCCTGGAAGGGACACAGTGACTCTCCAGGGCGTCGCGACGCACAGTGTGGGAAGCCCCTGCTTGCTGCGCTAAAAAAAGTGATCAGTACTTTTGCCCAGACAACCTTTTTTATATGTTCTTTTGGATGCTCTGAATTCGAAGTTGTGTTTTTGAGTATACTTCGTAAAACTCCAAAAAATCGCTAAAAATCGAATATTTAAACGGTAAGCCTTTTACAGTTATCTTAAAAATCAAGCCTGATGGAGCAAAACAAACCCCTGTTTCGAATTCAGGGCATGAACCGCCGGGGCAACGGCACACCATTTTACTACGAAAAACCCCAAAATCGCTGAGAAACAAAATCCAAGTGGTGTTTTTCGCAGTTTAATCAAATTGAAGCCTGATGGAGTCCTTTAATTACGGATGAATACCGAAGAGCTTATCGTTATCATGTTATTGTTAAACTGCGTGGTTGCCGAATTGTAGAAATTTTAATATCAATTATTTAAAAGGTTAAAATTTTAATGCCGTATTAATTAAAATATCATTTATACCTAGGCTCTAATTAGCGAAAAATCTATAGCAGTAATAAAAATCAAATAGTGTTAAGAAATTAAAACGGACTTGCACTTTTACGGATATTCTAAATCAGTAATTAATTTAGATGTTACAATCTGGCACACTTGCTTTTTATTCTACTATCAAACCTAACCTTACTTTTGTGTGTTTTGCTTATACTGTATTGTTTGCATCTACTTTAAAAACAGAATCGACAGAGAGTGTTTGCATATATTTAAATATGAATTTATATCTTATAAAGAATAAAAGTAAATACTGATTTTTCGTTAACTTTAAAATCGATGAGACCACAGGCAAAAATAAGGTTATGTGTCGAAAAAGCGCAGACCAAGATATATTTCTTAAAAAGAGGCTGCAAAATCTCTGTCTCAAACTATATGCTGCCGGAATCGTTATGATTTAATAACGATAACTTATGGGGCGGAGGCCAAAAAACGTCTGTTATTTTAAGAGGTGCAAAATTTCTCTTATTCATACCGCCCTATATGGAAGCAGCGCGCTTTAACCAAGTCAGTCAATGTCAAATATTTTAAGTGTCGGACTGGAAAAACGCGTCACTTTTTGTCCGGACAAGTTTACTACACGATAGTTCATATATGCAATTTTTAAACATTGTGCCAAAAATCGTCAGAGTTACAGCCGCGAAACCATAAAAGTGACCATTGCAATTTTTTGGGTATCTGCATTGGGCGGGTTTTTCGTAACTGTAACCCTTACGATTTTGGTACAATGTTTAAAAAGTGCATGAAGCACATTGTGGTAAGCCCCGTCCGGCAAAAGGATTGACGCGTTTGCTCAGTCCGAAACATCTGGACATTGACAAGCTGGGATTAAAGCGCCGCTTCCATATGGCGGTATAAATATTCGTGGTAGACTTGTAAAAATTAATCCCCAAAAAGGTTTTAAAAGTGTTGTTATCATGAAGTCAACTTCTATTATCACTGGCCTAGGGGTTATCTGACTCTTGATATAGAAGCATAAAATTTATCAAACTTTAGAAATTCTTAATGACCGGAAAAAAAAGGTTTCTTCATCATAAAGGCCATTCTTGCTGCAAAAAGAGTGTCATTTTTTTTGAGCCCACGAAAGACACAAGAGAATAACAACTGCTCTCGCCTTGTCTTGCATCTAACGTCAATGGGACACAACATCCCAAGCAGCAAGCTGACGTCACTATAACGACATTTTTAAGTCATTTTTGGTCATACGACGTCATCAGACCAAATTTATGACGTCACTTTAACGTCATTTGAATGACGTGTTAAAGTGACGTCTTTCGACGTCATTTTTTCGATACTAGCTCATAAAAATCTAATGACGTGATATCTTAAAACAAAAGCCTTAGATTTAATTTGAGAGAATTGTGACTTTCATATGTGTTAAAGAAATATGATCTCAAACAGAAAAAAATATGTTTTCAGCTTTGCGTACTAAATTCAAAAGAAGGCGCTTTTGTAATAAAAAAACCATTATTTTATTTAGTGACCCCAATGGGTCTACATTAAAGAACGATGTATTCTGTTAAAAACATCGAGCGCTTTCCCACTGAGAGATTCTTTCTTTAAGACAAGATAGTAAATACCACAGACCAATAAAATTTAATTTAATTAAGATAATTATATTAAATAAACAACTAGTTCCCTTTTTGATAGTTAAGAGAGGAATTCCTGCTTATCATGTCATTCACCGAGACCTCTCTTCTCCATCGATGATGCGTTTTGCCGAACCTCATAGGACTTATCAAACTGGCTGTCCGGGGTCCAAGTTGAATAATACGAATAACAAGTGTATCTTATAAAAAAACTTTCGTTGTTCGACGGTAGGATATAATCGTACCGTTGATACCGTACTAAAAAGCATAATTCAGTGAATACTTATATTAAAGAAATAGGTTCTTTGACATAAAGGTTAAAGATTTTGGTATAGGTTCTTAAAATAAGAACCTATTATTTTAAAGAAAATTCATTAATATTTTGATAGAAACATTTAATATTTCTTTTGTTTAAAATCTTAAAACTTATATTTAAGATATTTAAGAGCTTAAATCATAAATCTTTAGGTTCTCATTTCTTGATTCAGATGTTCTCAAAATAATACTAAGGATATTTTAATTTAAAGAATTTCTTTTACATTAAAGACATAAATTAAAGTATTTTTCTCCCAGTTTAAGAGCCACTATTATTTTAAAGTAAGAAATAAATCTTGGTTTAAAAGCACAACTATTCAAATAGAATGCATATTTTTAAAACCTTGTATTTCCTTAAAACAAGACTAAGGAGTTTTTCCTATTTCAATTTTTAAATAAAATATCATATCATTTTTTAGCTTTAAAAAGTTTATATGCGTCAATTTTTCGTCATCCTAAAGACGTCATTATCACGCCTTTAACGGGACGTCTTTTGTCTGTCAGCATGAGCGTTCAACCAATTATAACCGCGGTAATAATGGTGACAACTTTCCGTATAATACATTGTTTAAACGTCAACATAACCGATTGGCAATACCGTTTTCGAATTGGTTCTTCGCCTAAAATTGATGTGTACTTAGGAAGGTCATTTTGTCGTCATCTTATGACGTCTTTGCTGACCAAATGTGACCAAAAACGACAAAAGAGACGTCAATAAGACGTCAGCTTGCTGCTTGGGATTTATATTACCTTCTAGCGCCACAATAATATCTATTTTTTACGACCGATAAATTATTATTCCAATTAACTAATAAGAAAACAATAAATAAATAAGTAATATTATCATAAACCTATCCATATAATATTTGACCTTCTAGTCCATGAAGTAAACATTTATCTGTTTTATTTAAAGATATCCCACAAAATAGTGTGTTGTATACAGAAAGTAAACATAAACCATTTTATATCAAAATATAACACGATTTCCGGTGTTCTTGTTAAGTGATATTTTTTCACAAAGATGATATTGTCCGCGCGGAAAATAAATATGGAGTGTCGAATATCTCGGCTTTTTTAGAAGAGCGGTGTGACTTATTTTGTTTATTTAAGAAATAGCAATACTCTCAACTCTCTCTGCAACTTTACCATCAACTAATCAAACCCACAATGATGCAATCAAGCTTTGGACAAACCACGAAGGCTAAAAGCCTAAATACTAATGTACCGTGGGTGTCTTAAGCGAGGTAAGAGGGAGTTTGTTGACACGGGACTTAAATACTTGAAGATTTGGGGGGAGGAAAGACCCTCCGCGGGCAGCAGGTTCCACATTCTAGAAACTCTAGGAATAAAAGAACGAACAAAGTGGGAAGTTCGGGGCCTGTCCAGTTGGACCGTATAGGATGCATACGCGCGCGCCATGAGTTTCTCTGGTGGGAACCGTGAGTGGAGGAACTATACTGGACAATCTCGAGCAGAAGCCATGGAAGTACCTATAAAAAGCGATAAATCCCCCACAGCCCGACGATGGGCAAGAGAGGGAAGCCTTTCTGTAAGTGAAGGATCATTAATGAGACGAATAGCTCTTTCTTTGAATGGAATCAAGAATGCTTAGGGTTGTGGGGGACGCCATGCCCCAGATATGAGAACAATATTCCAAGGGAGGTCGGATTTGGGACACATATAAAGTGTATAAATTAGAAGGGGAAAAATACTTTTGGCTCGAAAGAGAAACCAAGCTTTTTGAAGCTGCCGTGGCTATAGATACAATGTGTTTATGCCAGTTAAGGTTACTTTCAAATGTGACGCCCACAAGATTGAAGGTGTCTTTGCTCTGTAAAACTTGGCCGCTCATAAGTAGAGGATGAGTATTTGATGACTCTTTTCGCGACAAGGAACATGATTGTGTTTTGGATGCATTAAAATGGACGAGATTTTTGGCGCCCCAATCCAATATTAAATTAAGATCCTGCGAAAGAGATATCTGCATCGCTCTGCGTTTGTTTTCCAAGTCAGGTTTAGTGATGGGTTTAGGAACCTGAAAACTGGAGTGAAGGGTACTATCGTCGGCGAAACTATGAATGGAATTAGTTGTGGACGAGAGAAGGTCGTTGATGTGAAGAAGAAACAATGTTGGTGCCAGAACTGAGCCCTGAGGCACTCCAGCATTTACTTGGTGAAAGCTTGAAGAATGGCCGTCCACAATAACTGATATACGTCGATCAGATAGATAACTAGAGAGCCAAGTACAGAGTTTAGTTGAAAGACCATAGGAGGGAAGTTTATTAAGAAGTGCGGCATGCCAGACCTGGTCAAAAGCTTTGGATATATCAAGAGCAACGATCTGGGACTCACCTAGAAACTCAAGAGACTTATTCCAGCAGTGTGATACGAAGGAAAGAAGATCTGCTGTAGATCTTTGTGGCGAAATCCATACTGCCTGTCATGCAAAATTTTGTGTTTTTCTAAATACTTAAGAATTTGTGAATTAATGAATTTTTCCATTACTTTACAAAGAACTGAGAGAATTGAAATTGGTCTATAGTTAGATGGAAGAGATTTAGATCCTTTCTTGGGAATAGGTTGAACACGTGCAGCTTTCCAGCTCTCCGGAAAGATACCTGTGTCGTAAGAAATTCGAAAGAGCCGAGTTAAGATTGGTGCAAGTTCTGGAGCACATTTTTTTAAAACGACTGCTGGTATGCCGTCCAGCCCAGACGATTTCTTGGTGTTAAGAGAAGAAAGGATACGCTTAATGTGTTTTACCTTAAAAATAATATCGGGCATTTTATGAGGAACTGGGGTAATAGCTGGAATTGGATGATTTACGGGAGGGTCAAGGGTTGAATTGGCAGCAAATTGTTTAGCAAATAGTTCTGCCTTTCCTTTAGCGGTAGAAATAATTTCATCTTCCAAAGTTAGTGGTGGAAAAGAACTGGTACAAAAATTCCTACTTATGTTTTTCGCAAAGGACCAGAAAGATTTGCTGCCATTTGAGGCCACAAATTAGGGGGCCCCTCACAATAAAGAAAATGTACATATTTTATTGATGAGGACTTTTCTTTGGCCTCTTCCACTTTTATGGGCACAAAAAGCCATTCACTTTAAAGCTTGAGGAGGCCCTCACAGGCTCATTGCCCCTGGTGCCCTTACACCTCAACTCTGCCCCTAATAACGCGTATAAAATACTAAGTCGGTTACTTTTACTTCTGTGCTTATATCTAAAAAATGCGTCTTAAATTATATTTTTTAACCTAAATTATCATTTATGCACAGGTGGCTTACAGAAGAAGGAAATGAAATATCATAAGCATGGGAAAGCATTTCTTTGTTGCCCATTCTTACCATAATTACCGTCCATTTGATTACGCCATTTACAACTCCGTAATTAAAAATCAAGCTGTCTCCACTTCCATACGCTAATATTTTTACTTTTTTCAATGTCCATATCATACTAACCATGAGTTTGTTTCAATTTTTGAACAATAAGAAAAATTTTGAACGTGAGATTTCCAACTATTATTTCAAAAGCCGGTCATTTACGTTTTCCCCATTGTAAAAGATATTTTTCTCAAGGGCATTATTAATATTGTATTTCCACCAAATTAAAAATTCATTATGATGAAAAGTTTCAAACTGAAATTTAAGTAGTCAATAAAGTGTTATGTGAGAGATTTTTAAAGTAGGTTTGTTTGTTATTTATTATGTTGTTATCTAGATAGAATTAAATATATTATTATTATTATTATAACGATTTCTAGCAGTCTCCTGCATTTAGTTCCTGTAAAGTAGGCAAACTTGAATTACTAGATAAATATTTTAATTAAGTTACTGGGAAGATAGTCTCACTTAACACCTAAAATTGGTAGGACCTAGAAAAAATATATTGAAAAAGCAATAATAATTATAAAACACATAATGATTCCCAAAATACCTTATTTACCAAACGTATATCTTATCTTATTTTACAATTTTTGCATAATTTCAAGGCAGGAATTTCTGCTAAGTATTTAAGTAAAAAAACAAATATTTTCATTCTTTTTCCGGTATGTGACGTGCTTAGGCAAAATCCATGAATGGCGAGCGATTAGTTAAAAATTTAATGGGTGAAAACAGCGATTTTAGTTCATTCATTGAAGTTTGCGAATGCGTACTGCGCTACTTTGTAACGATTAATCGATCGCCAGTGGCGTTCTCCTCGGTGAAACATTACCCATCTCTTTATTAGTAAAAACAATGGAAATGTGAGGAACTATGAAAAAACGAAAAGATCAGTGGCGGTTTAAAAGTTTTTTTTTATTATGGGGATTAAAAAAATCATAACCTGACACATATTCACTTATAAAACCACTAGAGATTTAATTCTCTCTCTCTCTATTTTTTTTTCTTGGTTTTGGTCCCTTCCTGCGATATTTATTCCAAAATAAAAAAAAGCAAGGCTTTATTAAAAATTAGTAGTTTAACTTTGCTCTATGAATCTTCGAAATAAATAATATAACCTTAAAAAATAAACAAAGAAAATTATTGTGCGCATGGCAATTCTATTCGCTATTTTAAATAGCACACGGCGTTATCAGCCCGCAAATTACTCCATGCGGTAACGTTATTACCACCAGCGACGGTAAAAAACGAATCACGTATAACTTAACTGTCATAATAGCGCTTACATTAATACCGCATGACGTTACAGCACCACCAAACACTTTAACACAGGTTAAAGTGATTTTATCCAGATTCAGTCAGGCAATTATACAATTAGGCAATGCGTGGAAAAGAATCAGTCTAACACAAATACCAACATGTAAACATTTCAGATTGGATGACTAATGTGCTTGTTTTGTTATTGCATTACTGGCAGATATACCTTTAAAATAGCTGATCCGATATACTTTGTCGTTGCAATATACATACATATATAAATTATGAAATAATTTATTTTCTTACAACGAACTTGAAGTCTGGAAGGTCCGGAAACGATAATGGTAAAATCAACATATATACTTTATCCAAAACTCAATCCGTTGCACGTCATCTAAACTTCAGGTTACTAAATTTCATACCATTCGAACAAAAATATAATCACTAATTGATATTAAAGCTATTCACTTACAATCTCTATCAAATTTGATTTTGTTATTCTCTGAATTCAGTGTTGATATTAGAGCCATACGCAGGGGGGCAATGGCGGCCATAGAGAACAATTGCCCCCTCCCCAGGAGCCAAGAAAAGACCTCTTGGAGCTGGGTTGTTTGCCGCTTTGTTTACTTACCTGTCACCTTTTTGCTTCCCCAAATTACTTTCTGCGTACGGCCTTGGTTGATGTCGACGATATTGCCAGGTCTAAGTAATCAATTGTTATTATTGAATTTCCTCTTTATTACTATACAATGGTATGGAAGTACAATTTTTCTGAGTGATACTAAAAGAATTTTGGACTTCCATTGTCTTTATTTTAACTATTAACACAACGTTTCGGGCAGTCCTATCTCTGTCCGTTTTCTGTGTTAAGTGTAAACATTTTTTCTCCCTTAGTATCTTATTATAAAAAAATATGTTTAATTTACTAAAGCTAATAGGTGTAAAGTGCAAGGGTACTACCTTTTACAGCTTGCAACTTTTAATCTGATGACCCGTCAGTTTTGGAAGTTAAGGAATACCTATTTTAATCTGAGTTTTTATTTAACCCATCATACTTTGAACATTTAATGTAGGATTTTTCTGTTTAATCTTGTAAGTATTTTAAAATTTACTTATACCACTCTGGTTCTGAACCCCTTATATGCCAAAAGTAAGTATTTAAAGAATATAATTTAATTAGTAAAATATATTTGTAAGGCGCAATATACTAGGCGGTTGTTAATGTTGTATTTATAAGAATGGTAAAATCATATGGCTTTGATAAATATTTTTACGTTTTACCTGACAAGTTCCTTGGGCAAATTTTAAAAAAAGGGAGTTTTAGTCATACTAACAAATCAAAAAGCAATCATCCGATTGGCTAAAATTGACAGGTCGTTTCATTAATAGGTTTAAAATAAAGTGCTTCTAACCTTGCACCAACAAGGCTCTTTAGGACTTATTATAACAGATACTTTTGTGGAAAGCGAACATTTGGCACCCCATCCCATTTGTTTTACAGGCATAAAAAAATGATATATTAACCAAATCCTTAAATTTTACAAAACTTCGAAAAAACACACTTATCCGTAAAAGGCAGTTCATGCCCATGCCCAAATTTGACACTTTTTTGTAGAAAAATCATGTTACTTTAATTTTTTCACTAAAATTGTTATAATAAATCATTAATTTATATAATGCTGCAAAAATATTATTTTAGCATTGCCCAAATTTGACTTTTTCTTTGTAAAAAATCATGTTACTTTAATTTTCTCACTAAAATTGTTATAATAAATTATTAATTTATACAATGCTGCAAAAATATTATTTTAGCAACTTCTTATACAGAATGCAGATACAATTTTTTGTTTTTTTTTCTAGAATAAATTTTTAATTTATTTATTTAATTTTTAACGGTTTTTATCTTTCTTTAGGCGGTTTTTGAGATAATTAGCATATTATGTTATTTATTATTGTTATTAAGTAAAAAGTAGAACCACAAAAAAGTTAACATGTTTAACTCTTCAACATTCTTAATTTGAATTTTGTATTTTATTAACTGTAATAACGCAAAACGAAGAACTCTTTATATTAACCCAATTAACATGATATATTTTTTTACCGGCGTGCGAAAACTTAACTTTTCCGCCGCACATAGTTCTGAAAGAGTCACTTTTCCGCATTAGTGAAGAAAAGTACAAAAATATTGAACCATATATCAGCGAGTCGTAATGTAGGGATTTTCATAAATTTCATGTTTTTAAAGAAAATTTTGCCTTGGTCAAGCCAACTCCAGAGTTGGAAGAAACACATTCCGCACACACCAATATTTCCACATAAAAATCCTTCAATTCGCTATTAACCTGCAAAATGCCATAAATTGCGGTTTTCGCTATTTAAAGAGATTTTCGAAAAATTCTTTTTCAGGGCGTTTCTATGGGTCGATTATGACACAAATCTGTGTGCGCGTTTTCAAAAATCCATTTCTATAATTTATTATTAATCAAAACATACTTACGGGACGGTGGAGTGAACAGGGGTGCTGGGTGGGGATAACAACACTATAAATACAACGTCAAACACAAGAAAACATTAATACACTGCACTCGGGGCACATAAAAAGGTAAATTAATTTTAAAAACTATTAAAATTTTTCAAGAATTATCCCACACATGAGATTCTCTTCCGCCATTAGTTAAAGAAATTATAAAAATAACAGTCTCGATAGAGGCAACGCGTTGCCAAACTTGCGTGAGAGATTTAACGCCAAGCCTATTTCTGGGATTCCCATTCAAATCTTCGTGGATGCCGTGCATCATACACTCTCCTCTACTAAAAATATCTATTTCTTCTTTCATGCCCATTTCCATAAGAAACAATGGTATTTTTGTAAGAAATAACCTCCTTCTTAATGCTTAGGTATTTTCTTTTTCTCTACAAATTATAATCAGAAGAAGGTATAACTTAATTTTCATATGAATTTTGTCCTGTATCTTATCTTTCTACAGCTGTGTCGGCAGCAGTCACTAGAGACATTTGCAAACTGCTCACTTTTATATACAGTGACATTCATTATTATCATGGCGTATGTTTTTATAAATTATCACAATAGTTTAAAAAAATATAACATTTTTGTGTAGTTCATGATCCAGCAAATATCAATATAGACAAGTAAATCTTGTGAAATTGTAGATTTATTGTGTTTTCGACTGTTATAAACTGCTAATTTGTTTTAATGTGTAGATGTTACAGCTCGAAATTTACCGGATCAGCTAAATAACATACCACTCTAGGCAATGGGAGGAAAAGAGACAGTCTAACGTAAATACCGGCATCCTTTCTTATGCTGTTTGGCAACATCGCAAGACATTTGCAAACTCATCTTTTTATGCAGTGACATTCCTGCTGTGACAGACATGGCGGGATTCAAGGTTTAAACCAACCCGTCAACAGGAAATGCTTCCTTTTTCTATGCTAATCACACCAAAAATTCAATAACAAAGGCATGCTCTAACAGTTATGATATCGAGAGATATAGCCCATTTCTAATATACAATAAGGAATTATTACTCTACACCAAAGAAATGGCTTAAACTGTATTATTATAATGCATAATTAAACATGGTATTTGTTCTTACCATTTTTATTTTTCGCACCTACGCCTATGTATGTCAGTATGTATATGGAGAATGTCGTAGTAGGTATTACGCTCCATTCATGAAACAAATGAAAAAGAAACCTTCATCGATCGAATCACGTGGCAACTCGATCATTTCCGTCCTTTGTCCCTTTCCTACTTATATTACATTTTTAAGTAAAAAACTGGATTTCTTGGGGTTTAAAACCCTTTAAAAAAATACTAACCGGACGGAATATGGAAGAAAACCACAAAAACTTGCGACATAGGAAGTGACCAAGCCTTTTAACTTTTTTAGAGGCTCGTAAAGCAAAACGCGTAGGATTGCAGCAGCAAACGCCGCCGCAGATAGTTCCGTCTCTCTCGCTTCGGCTCGGCAGTCGAGTCGTTCGGTCGCAGTGTGCGGATACACTCATGTCAAATCATTCCATTCATTTTTTAGAACATGGAGTAGAATCATACAAATATGGCGGACGAGTTTAAAGTCAGGCTTGTTGAACGCTTAAAAATCAAAATAGGTGAGTGATTTTTCCAATATTCTTAATTTAAAATAGTGTTTTATGTTTCTTTTATAAGTTACGACAAAAATCCGCGAGATTTTTCCTAAAATCACGCGGGATTTCGATACGAGGCCACAATTGTTGACATTTTGAGGTTGGCTCACTGCAGGTGGTGAGATTTTATGAATCAAAATGTTAATTTTGGACTGTTTCTGTGATTTTTAGTAAAAATTGTGTTTATTTTAAGGTGAAGCCAAGAATTTGCCAACTAGAAGTCATGGATCTTCCACCCAAAGAGATGTGTACTGCACTCTGTCACTGGACCAAGAGGAAATTTTTAGGACTTCCACAGTTTACCAGACTTTAAGGTGAGTAAGACAAAATTATTTCTAGTTTCTTTTAGGTGTAATAGGAAACCCGGAATTGTTCTTTATGTGTTTATGTAAAACTTTGTTTTTTAAGGGATACCCATATATCATTGGTTTGAAGGTAAAAGTCACTAAGTACGTTTTCATTAAAAATATTGTTCGAACATTTATAGTATCTAAAAGTTGTTTTGTAGAAATAATTCATTAATTACATTTATGACTTTCATAAATCTTCATTGAAATATTATACATAAAAAGATGGTCTATCTTTTTTTTTTTTTCATTACAAATTTTGTATACTTAAAATCGTTGTTATTCCCTGATCCATAAAATTTCACTTGGTGAGTTTTACCTTTAAACCGACGATAAAATTTAAGGGAGCTAGTTTAACATGTACAATTTCCAATATTACTACCATATTTTAAAAATTAGCAAAAAAATTATAAATAAAATGTGATTGATGTAATTGGTTATTGTTTACTAATTGGACAGCATGACAATTTAATGATTTTTGGCATACGGTTGTTTTTTGAGGCACTGATTATAAATCTGAAAGATTTTTTAGTCGGTAACTTATTTTTCTCGAAATAATCATCATCAAATTTGAAAAGCAAACTAAGCTAAATTCACCATATTCCCCTTTTTTTTTTGCATGCTATTCTTGAGGTTTCTGCTAAATTGGCACTAAATATTTCATTTCTACCTCCTAAAAACCCATTTATGCTATACTTATTTTTACCTCTCTTTTTTCCATAAAATTGCAAAGCTTTACTTTCAATTTTTCCAATCACAGTACAATTTTAGGGAAAAAAGATGTACTTAAATAGAAAAATGGGCTTCTAGCAGGTGGAAATCAAACATTAAGTGCCAATTTAGCTTTACAACAAGGATTGTTTGCAAAAAAGGGGAATATAGTCAAAATAAAGTTTTTTCCCTTTTGGCGATGGATATCTTACAAATGAAACATTGTTGACTAAAAATTCCTTCAAATTCATAATCACCAGCCTAAAAACCTCCGTGTGCCAAAAATCATCACAATTGGCATGGGGTTTGATAAGCAAACAAGGACCCTAGATTCTTAACCTTATTTTTTAAGTTTAAATACTTTGTGATGGATGTACTAATGGCCTAAAAATGATTTATTTAAATGCAGAAATGTACAATACGACTTTTGGGCTGTTTTTCTTATTTTTGTATTAAATTTTAGGTAGATGGATATTGTACAGTTTAGAGCTAGAAACCTTATATGATATTCTTAAAAGAATCTAGGAAAATTACTAGAGTAGATAGGATTTTCTCATATTTAACTTGTAACTCTCCCTATGGGTTTTTTTATTTAACACATTTAGTATACAAAATTTAAAAGAGGTTATTTAAAAATATTTAACCAGAAAAATACCTATTAAATACTGTCAAAAATAATTAGAAATTTATATTATTAGGGTCTAAATTACTTGTTTAATTAGCATTATTGAGTAATTATAAACAAGTAATGGGTTGCCCTTTACCTAATTTAGAAATCACATACATACATATATATCAATTATATTAATATTATACAAAATGATTTGCATATGCAGGGAAAAAAAATAAATGTCAGTTATGGAAAAATTAATTATTTCACAAATTCTTAAGTACTTAGAAAAACACAAAACTTTGCATGACAGGCACTATGGATTTCGCCACAAAGATCTACAGCAGATTTTCTTTTCTTCGTATCCACACTGCTGGAATAAGTCTCTTGAGTTTCTAGGTGAGTCCCAGATCGTTACTCTTAATATAGCTTTTGACCAAGTCTGTCATGCCGTACTTCTTAATAAACTTCCCTCTTATGGTCTTTCAACTAAACTCTGTACTTGGCTCTCTAGTTATCTATCTGATCGACGTATATCAGTTATTGTGGACGGTCATTTTTCAAGCTTTCACCAAGTAAATGCTGGAGTCCCTCAGGGCTCAGTTCTGGCACCAACATTGTTTCTTCTTCACATCAACGACCTTCTCTTGTCCACAACTAATTCCATTCATAGTTTCGCCGACGATAGTACCCTCCACTCTAGTTTTCAGGTTCCTAAACCCATCACTAAACCTGACTTGGAAAACAAACGCAGAGCGATGAAGATATCTCTTTCGCAGGATCTTAATTTAATATTGGATTGGGGCGCCAAAAATCTCGTCCATTTTAATGCATCCAAAACACAATCATGTTCCTTGTCGCGAAAAGTGTCATCAAATACTTATCCTCTACTTATGAGTGGCCAAGTTTTACAGAGCAAAGACACCTTCAATCTTGTGGGCGTCACATTTGAAAGTAACCTTAACTGGCATAAACACATTGTATCTATAGCCACGGCAGCTTCAAAAAGCTTGGATTTCTCTTTCGAGCCAAAAAGTATTTTGCTTCCCTTCTAATTTATACACTTTATATGTGTCCCAAATCCTGACCTCCCTTGGAATATTGTTCTGATATCTAGGGCATGTCCTCCCCACAACCTTAAACATTCTTGATTCTATTCAAAAAAGAGCTAAATCTTCAAAGGTATTTAAGTCTCGTGTCAACAAACTCCTCTTACCTCGCTTAAGACACCCACGGTACGTTAGTATTTAGGCTTTTAGCCTTCGTGGTTTGTCCAAAGATAAAAAAAAAAGGTAGAAGTTAGTTCGAGAAAATCTCTAATAATTTTAGATTTAAAGCTAAATAGTTTTGTGTTGAAAAATTATACCTAACATTAAAATACATTTTTAGACATACATTTATGTAATATTTTAAGGGGTTACTTGCGTTTTGCGTTTTTTGAAAATAAAATTCGATTTTTTTTAGAGCATATTTTGCCTGCACATAAAATCAGGTATAGTTTTTAAAAATTTGAAATTAATTTCATTTGGGCAAAATGCAGACATTTGGCTCTCCCCTGTATATTCCCATATTAAATAATAATCATAATGAAAGAAGCTACAACTGGACCACAAAATCATAAAAGTCTGTCAAAAACAAAAGATATTTAAGAATAAATTTGAACAAAATTTAGTTTGTCTGGTTCTTTGTACAGTTAGTTGTAATTAGCACTATAAGGCGCGCTTGTGGCGGCTTCGGTTGTATCGGCGAGCGTCGATCACCGGAGTTAAGCAGTGAAATGCGCGCCCATAATTCGGATGGGTGTCCGGCGACAGCGGTGTTTCGGGCAGCGGCACGCGGTGTTCTGCTCTGGGGATGCGGACTGAGCAACAACCATCCAAGTTATGGAATGAATGGTGTTGAATGAGAAGGAGTAGGGGTCAAGGTACAATAAGCCTTCAGGCTGCAGTGCACCACCTAGGGGGCGGTCGTCGGACCTGGGTGGGATGACCCCGAAAGGGTGAAAAAAAAATTAGCACTATTTTTGAAGTTTATATTAATCTCATTACCATACTTATCCAAACATAAATACCCAAATCAATGTTACAGATGTCTCTATAGCTACCAACGAAAATTTTACCAACCTTATATTAAGGCCTTGTGGTAATCAAGAACCCCTTAAAGTGGTCATTTAGCTGTACACCTTCCCTATTATCAAGACATTGTAAAAAATAATTAATTATCAACATTATTTGCTTGCATAATTATTAATTAAAAAAATATAAATGTAAACCTGAGTGTAAACATATTATTTTGTATTGATTATCTTATTTTGGTCAAAACTGGGCATTAAATATGCGTATTTTATTTTTTTTCAGTCCCACTTTTTGGAGAAGAGTTTCAATTCTGATGTGCCCCGTAACTTTCGCTTCATTTCACTCTATGTTTTCGACCGGGATCGGCAAAATAACAAACTTGACAAGGTTCTGGGAAAGGTAGCTATCCGAAGAGAGCACCTTGCATCTTACAATAACAAAGACCATTGGTTCCCGATAAAAGCAGTAGAGTGCCGATAGTGAAGTTCAAGGCAAAGCCAACATCGAGATCAAGTTTGAGCCAGTTTTTAATAGAAGTAAGAATTCAAGTTACAGTACAAACACTAGAAAACTTTTTGTGCAAGTCGTTGAGTGCCTAGATCTAACACTTAAGAATGGTGCTTGTGATCCGTATGCGTTAATATCAGTGACGTACACTAATGGTAAACGGTTATCGAAAAGGACCAAGGTGCGGAAAAAACTACCAGTCCCCAGTTTGAAGAAGTGTTTTCTGTTTAATAGTTGTGAAAGATAGTGACAATGACACTGAGATATGCGAACTGTTAGATATCGGTATGGCATGATACACCGGGTATGAGTGATGATGTGTTTTTAGGGAAGTGAGGGTGCAGCTCAGGGGTTTGCAGCAGCAGAATGCGGCGCATCGAAATGCGTGGTAAGTTAATTATTATTAGTATCGAGATTAGTATTAATGAGCAGTTAGTGTCATGGTTAGACTCTTTGACTATTTATGTTCATCAGTTAAATCTAATTTTGAAGATATCACAGTTTGGTTTTAATAGATTAAGTAGTCTACTCTCGAGTCCACCTTTATACTTTTCTAATTATGATAGTTGATAGGTTTTGTTGAGATGTCTCTTACCAGTTATAGGATATTTCTGTATACAGGGTGTTTCCTAACTATGGTACAAAACTTTGAAGGGTGA